>CM068318.1:7942486-8022486 GCA_034766995.1 Acanthacorydalis orientalis
ACAAAAGTTCAAGTAAGTTCTTAATGAATTCAACTTGTAGATTATAATGCATACATAAATAAACAGATAAGTTCACGTAAACATAGCGTTAATAAACTTGTTTATTATTTATGATCATACGATAAGATCGATAGTTATATATATATATATATATATATATATATATATATATATAAAATTAATAGGTTTTTGGCATTAAATTTTTAGATTTTTTGGTATTGTGCTGGTGTTCTTTTTTTTAAAAAAATACTTATATTGAACAGAAATACTTTTTTTAATTAAATAATATTAATTACTTTCATTGTTAAAAATCTATTATACAAAGTGGAAATGAATAAGATAAAAAGAAAACTAAATATAAATAACTAAAGAAATCTCAAAATGTTTATTCAGAATGGAAAAATGTAATTTTATGAAATAATGCAAGTGACAGGTGTGACATGTAAATATTTCATTTTTTCAACAGTGAGATTTTTCAAACGAACAACACATACAGAAAATGCATTCAGCTTCAAATTTAACATAAACATAACAATCTGACTAATATGAAAATTCTAACAGATGATGTATTTACAAATAGTGTGACATGGAGGAAGATTGATTGTTAGAAAAAATTCTCAAGTTACTGTAAACAAATGTGCATATTTTTCTATTTGGAAATGATTTATTCGTTGCTCATTTGAAAATCATTGACGATATAATTTTATGTATGCTTTTAGAAAATATGTCCATCATATATATATATATATATATATATAATAAACATAGATTTTGTACATGTGATAAATGTATAGATAAAAAAATCAGTAAGTAAACAAACGTAAATAGAGATGAAGAGACCGTAGAACACAACATAACAATACAATACGTTTAGGAGTATGGAAAATCTAAATAAAAAAAAATTAAATTGAACGTTATAAAATACAAACTAATTAATGTTGAACAATAGCTTTCAGGGGTTAAAAGCATAGCCCAAAGGTCATGAACATATGTTCATCATACAATGTAAAACAAAAAAAATCATTAACGAGCACAGTAATTACAATTCCCATGATGTTCGATGATCATTTCAATTCAAATGCACCCTGTTAATTAGATGCAACGTTTTTTATTCAAAATAGATGCAGTCTGTAAACGGAAATCGTTTGAAGGTAGAAACAGTACTTTTATTTATTTAACGTGTACAATGTTTTGCAGGTTTTGTTCACTTTTCTATTTTCTTTTTATGTGCAAATGTTGCTTTCAGTTTTATATACTGAATTAAAACAAAAATCATTTTTGTATACTTGCTTGTTTGTGTGCTAATATTCGATAGAAATATAATTTCGTTTCTAGTATATTTGATATTCATACATCTAAATTTAACATTTATATTTTGATTTTTTTTAAACATTTTTTTTCTAAACTATATCATATTTGAGGATTTATTCAATGATAGTTTTTTTATAATTTTAAAAAAATAAATAATTTTAATATATTTCGATTCACAAAAATAATAAACCACTGACCAAACCTATTCCCGTTGACAAACACTTAAAGAACATTAATCTAGTTATAATACTGGCATATATTTAGTAAAAAATTATTGTTAACCCTTAAACTACATGTTAGGGGCAAAGTGGCACCAACAACAGCGTGTTACGTATGTTTCATACAGATAGTGTGTAGTTTAAGGGTTATTGTTCCGTTCAGTATTATAAATGCAATAATGTATGATTATTGCTACTCTCTTTTATTAGAATAGAAATTTGAAAATAAATTATAAAAACTTAAACATATTCTTATACATAATTAATCTTGTGTGTTGATACAAAAACGCCAAGTGTACTAAAAAGTATTTGCAACATATTTATCAATCGTAATTCTTGAAGTAAATTAAACAAATATTGAATTATTTAAATAAGTATCAAGAGTTATTGAGAAAAATATTGGTTTAGGTTATCTAAAAAACATTTTCAAACAGATTGGATTAAGACGATATTAAAAGATCAAATAAAGTATAGGTTATTACAAATTCGGTTTATTTTATACTGGAGAAACGTCGTTTGAAATTCAGGAATCGGAAAGATTCATTTCGATTTCGAATCGAATCGCAAGCACATTATAAATTCTATAAACAAGTGTAAGGTTCCATTTTCTCTGCCTGTTATTCTGAGTTCAGCACTCGTTTCATTTTTTATTCTGTCATAAAGTTAATTGCAGATCGAACTCTCTGACCGACCAACTTGTAAAACGACCGTCAATTTTAATAATAAATAAAAGGCAACACGATACGTTTACGAAGTAAAGAAGAAAAAAAAGAGCAAAAAAACTGTTCCGATATGAACATCTAATGCAACACATCGTGATAAATGTCCAACGGCCATGTAAAAATTCCGCGCACGGCGATACATTACGGAAGAATATCTCCGCCCGTCGGCAACATCGGGCGGATGTTTCGATGTGGGCACAGCGGTGGCAACGGCGACGATCCTGGAGGCATCGTCTCCTGCAGCACCGCCGTCGTTCCTAACCTCTTTGTAATTCGTATTGCGGACACGTCATCGCCACCTTTTCATAGACCTGACACACTGTAATATATTCGTATATCAAACGGGAACGACCATAAACCAAAACTGTCAGACCTCCGGCTGCATGGCGATGCGTGTTTTGTACGGCACGGCCACGAATGATGTCTCGCGAATTTCTCGGCTACGACGCCGCGTTCTCGTGATCACATTTGTCGGATCGCCCATCTGCGTCCGCGTTTCGCAAACGGCGAAAATAAACTTTATTCGAAGGTGTGTGAATGTGTGTGTACATACACACACAAGTACATACATATATATATATATATACATATATATATATATATATATATATATATATATATATATATATATACATATATATATATATATATATATATATATATATATTCTCTTCTTCTTCTACCCATTCGTCATGTACTTCTTATTCTTTCTTCAATTCGTGAATAAAATCGTTAGTGGAGTCGGTATTTTTTTGCTCGTATGTCTCTAGCAATACGAGGGTAACATAATCATCATTTGTATGAATTTGTTAGGAAACGGTGAACGGATCGACAAAAATAATACATTTCGCTTTATCGCAATTTCAATATTTGATTAGTTTTATCCGTATATTCCTTTTACTTATTCTTCAAGTACGAATACTTAAACTGAACCATCACTTTTTTTATTTAACAATCTGGATAAAATTACCATGCCAAATATATCCATATATATATATATATATATATATATATATATATATATATATATATATATATATATATATATATATATATTGGGTTGGCTAATAAGTAATTTCGAATTTGTTCCTAAGAGATCGTTTCTACTGTTTTTGAAGCAAAAGACAAATCATAACCTATAAAACGCAAGTACTGTCTAAAATCTGAGACTATAACGTGTAATTAAAAAAAAGAATTATATTTAGTTAATTTTTTTTAAGTATTTCTTGTGATTCGGAGATAAAAAACGAGAAGATGTATTTTCATGCAATTATGGTTTTTTTATTTTCACAAAGGTAAAAATGCGATACAAAATATTCCTGATGTGCATGATGATGGTGCTGTGAATTAATGAATGGTGCCAAGATTGTTCAAAAAAGTTTCGTGACGGAGAATTTAGTTTTACCGATGATAAACTCTCTGGCAGACCTATCGAAATTGATAAAGATCAAATCTCTTGTCTAATTGAAAATAATCCACGTTATACCACACAGAAGATTTCTGAAATGTTAGGAATATCGAAATCCAGCGTTGAGAAGCATTTTCATCAACTAAGTATGGTTTTCAGATATGATGTTTGGTTCCGCACAATTTAAGCGAAAGAAATTTAGTCAATTGGCTTGCGATTCAATGATTAAACGCGATTAGAACGAACCATTTTTAAAACGGATTGTTAGTAGTGATCAAAAATGTATTGTCTACAATAATGTGACACGAAAATATATTGGAGTAAACCAGGATCAACCTCATTAACTTCTCTCAAAACCAGTTTACATCCCGAGAAAGTCATGTTACTTGCATAGTGGGATTGAAAAGGGGTACTGTTTTATGAGTTCCTGCCGCTTAATCAAATCATTGATTGTGAAAGAAAAAGACTAGAACTTGTTAATAGGAAGAGAGTAGTTTTTCACCGAGATAACACGAGGCCACACGTATCTTTATAGGCTCGGAAAAAAATGAGAGAGCTGAATTGGAATGTTCTTATTCATCCACCACATTCACCGGACTTACCACCATCAGATTTCTACTTATTTCGTTCTTGAAAAAATTCGTTTAATGGGAAAAAATATTTCTTTAGAAGTCTATATTATTATACAAATCTATATTTATGTTCTTAATGAATATAAATTATTTTTAATCGCAGTATTTGGTATTAATAATTAAAGAAGTTTAGCATTAGTACTAATAATAGATAAATGTTTCGAGATTTTTTGCTGAAAAAGATAACAAATTCCGAGAGGATGGTATTATGAACCTACCTACAAGATACCAAAAAGTAATTGATCATAATGGTCAATATATTATTTAAAAAAGTTTTCTATATTAAAAAAAATTGACAGAGAAATTTACCCAGAAATCCGACATTACTTATTGGCAAATCCAATCAATATATATATATATATATAGGCTGACCCATAATAATGTGCTTGATTTTGCGATGCCTTCTTTTTATGTGTGTAAAGTGAAAAAATAATTCTATCTACGAAAATAAAAAAAATCAAAATATGCAGAATTTATATAATTAATCTATACTGTATATATATATATATATATATAAATTTTAAAGCTTTTATATTTAAAAAAATATTTATATATAAACAAAGTCTGCTATAGAAATCCATTTTATAAAAGTGGCTTTGTTTCACGATGAAATCAATTTACTAAAAGTTGAGTAAATTCAAAACAAACTTTATAGATGTTTAAAAAAATCTGTCAGTTTCAAGAATCTTTCAAAAAATAAAACAATAGGATATTTTTCGACGTCGTAATGGAATGGGTTGATTGTGGAGAGATAGGTTATATGTTTTTCTCAGACTAATAGTTCCCGAATTTCAATTTAATATTACATAATATAATTCTATTCTTATTAAAGAAACAATTGTTTTTTCTTTCATAAGAAATCGTAGCAGTTAAATAATAATAATAACAATATTTAACAAGCGTTTATATTTTTCTAATGATTCATACATTAAAGTTCATCGAAACATACATTCTCTTTCAAATATTTTTGAAAATAAACAAATATGAAATCCAACAATGTTTAAATGTAGAATGATTATATTGAAAGACACAAGAGTCGAAATAAGTGTATGAAAATAATCAAACGTCAATGTTGATTGACGTGAGGAGTTCGCAATTAACATATACATTATCGACCATCGTAATTCTTTATACGAAAATATAAAAAAATTAAAAACATCATTTCTGATGAAGTTGTTTGTAAACCAAGTCATAAAATATGGATTGTTGCGTGACATAGCAAATAATACGCATATGTTTCAACATGAAATATTCCTTCAATCAATCAATGCTTTATGTTTCTTTGACAAACAAACCAATGTCATTGTAGTGCTGTGCTTTGCAACGTTTATTTGTAATATTGACAACAGCGAACAACCCAACACTGAACGTATTTGTTTTGCGCTTACCTTTGGCTCATTATTTTAATTACAGTCAATGAAGGGTGTTGTTGCTGTTCAACGACAAAAAATATCGAATTCATTTACAACATTCGATAATCACGTACAATAGTAATCGATTTGTTAATCCTTACATTTGAAAATCTAAAAATTACACATAATTATCTGACATGTTAATAAAAGGTATGCTTTTTGTTAATATGAATTTTAATTGAAATCATTGGTTTATCATAAAATCATGAAAATTATATAAACAGCAATATGAATTTTTTTATAAGTTCTTGAATAAATTCGTAAGTAATTCAATTTTTAATTTACTTTTCAATCAAATTATTTATTGCTTGTATTTCTTTTCTTATAGATTTAAAAATATGTGATTTTAGGTTAAAAATATCAATACTATGAAAAGATATTCATGTTTTAATAATGAAAAATGATGTTAAAAAGAGAAATATTTCAGTTCTTGTATTTAATTGAATAAATTAAGTTTGAGCGTTGAATCAATAGGTAAACTAATAGACTGCTGATTATAAGACTCATCTTATAGTCCTGGTCGTTTTATATTCGGGTTAATACAATGCTTCTCTCCTTTTTTACATTTTTGTTTATAAAATATCTTTTATAATAAACAGAAATTATTTTCTTCATGAAACAGACAACATAATGTAAAATATTTATAGAAAATTCACTTTAATGACATAACCGTCTTTTTTTAAAAAATATTAATAAGTTTTTGTTGGAATAATTCAAATAATTAAAACAAAAAACAAAGAGTATTTTATTTTCTGATCCAAAAATCTTCAATAAAAGATTACTGATCATTTTTTTATTGTTTTTTATATAAAAGTCGATGGATATGATTATTTTAAAGATGATTACTTTGAAATGAACATAGGCAGCAATTAAAAATGATTAATAACTAATTATTATACATTTTTAAACAAAAAAGTGTAGACTGTTTGGATGGGGGAAAAATTCATTTCTGAATGTGAATTTAGTCCCAGTAAAATATAGTTATTTTTTTATTTCTAAGACATTTTAATTTATGCATTCACTAAAAAGAACTCAAAAAGGTATAAAGAAGAACTCAGGTACAGAAAAATCTTAACCAGTATCTAGAAAAAACTGGATTTTACGGCCAACAGCTGATCAGGATGTAAAAACTAAATATACTGTGTGACTAAGTGGACATTTCAATGTGAGAAAAACCATCAACATGAGACAGACTGATCAAATTTCAAAGTCATAAGCGATTCTGTCTGTCGAGTAAAATACTTTTGGCGTAGTAATTTTTAAGAACCACTGGATGAATTTTATTCATTTTTTTTAAATATACGAAATTAACTTATCTACAATTAAGAAGAGAATTTCAAATTATGTCAAAATTACAGAAGAAAAATCTTTTCCTTTTATTTAAAAAAATTAAAAAAGTATCTGATGATTTGAAGACACTTCTTCTCGGAATACATCTTAAAAAATATATATTTAAAAAATATTCACTGGTTCAAAAATTATCCCGTTTCAAACATCGAAATGATGACACTCAAGTCTCAAACTAAGCATGAGTAGCTACAATTTTTAAACACATCTTTTCTGTACATAAATTTAAAAAAATATTTAAAAAATATACAGTGGTTCAAACGTTATCCGCGTTTGATCATCGACATGTGTACTCTTAAGCCTGGACCTGCGCGTATATCTCATTAAAATATTAGTAATTTTGAGGTTAAAGACATTTCTATTAGAATATATATAAACAATAACAGCCAAAAATAATCAATTATTGCAATTTTTCAATCAGATTTTTCTGTGGTTTGTAGAACAAATAAATAATTCATTTATAAGTCTGAATCATTAAGTTATTTTCATTCATATTCAATTTATTAACGTTTACATAATTCAGTATTCAACTCTGACAAAAAAAAATACACAAACACACATAAATGGCTAAGTTACAATGACAGTACATTTTCAGATATGGATCTAATGAATATTTTTTTTTTATAAAATGAACTTATTTACATTGTATATAAGTCTGTACTATAAACACTGTAACGCATCCTGTATAAGGACAGATGTAGTAAATCGTACGGAGAATACGGATATCCTTGAAAGTTTTAAAATCGTCGAAAAGAATAACAGAAGAAGGACAGAACCGCTTTTTCATTTGTACGTTCGTTTAAATCGAAAGGACTCTCACGTACCCGCCATATTTTATACCCGTTTACGAAACGAATTGTGCCGACGTAACATGTTTACAGATTGTTAACAAAATTTAAATATTCCCATACAAAATGTTGTAATTTAAACAGCGCGTGTAAAAATATCATATTATTAATGATTAACTTGAGCCGTACATGTTTTCGTACGGCGTATGTGTGTTTACTCGTGTGATAACTTTCTAGAACGATGTATTATTCTAATAATGTGTATGGTTTCAGCTGACAGCGTGTATAAATTGCGGTTTTCAACAGTTTGTCTGTTAACAATTATTATTCGTGTTCCCTGCTGACTGTGTACGGGGGCTAACTAATTGAACATTTCATGCGGAACATTTATTTCAATGATTCATTGTATTCATACACATGTTGATTATTCTTGTGTACAGAACGCAGCCTCTTTTGGTTGACGTCTAGTTTACGATTTCTGTTTTTCACGGATATTCGAAGAAAATTTCGTTCTATGAACGAAACGGATACTTTTCGATTGCTAAGCGTCATAGACCACAATAGAAATTAACGTATCATATTTCTATTGTTTCTGCAACTCAATGACTAATATAATTTTATTCGGGTAATTACATTTTATTAAGTGAATTTAAACAAACGCTGTAAAAATCTTTATTGATATAAAAAAAATAATTCGTGTATGTTGGTTCTTTTAATTACCATTTTTCCTAGTAAATTTAATCCAATGTACCAAATGACTAAGTTTAATTTCTATATTCTAAACAAAATCAGACCAGTGCTGACAACTACAATAATTTTTCATATTTAAAAACAAGATTTGAAAATATATAGAACAATAAATAGAAATTTTAGATTTTATCAATTACTAGAAAATTACTGTAATAAATTAAAACAATATAAATAATAATACTGAAAAAATATGCATTATAGACACTTTTTACGGTTTGACGAAGAAGCTATTATCAATTCTTTTAAAAATGTTACATCATGAATAAACGAACGTGGAAATATCAAATGTAATTTAAAAAATACAATTCATTTTAAATAACATTTGATTGAAAAAGAACGACAATTAGAAACATCAGTATATTTTTTAATTAAATTATTAAAAAAGAATGAGATCAAATAAACCATTAAATGAAATACGAAAAATTCAATATAAAAATAAGGATAAAACGATTTAGACAATAATAGAAAAATTTAACTAATTAATAGAATATAAAAGAAGTATTTCAAAAATCACGATACATTTGTAAAAAAGTATAAAAATATATTTTTTTTCAATATGTTTATATTTAGTCCTTTTTTTTAAATTAACAAGAACTAGAAAGAGAATAATTTTAATTAAGAAAAAATATTGAGGACAAATAAAAAGAAAATATTGAAAAGAATTCTGATGGCATGTTTGTAAATTTATATTTTAATTAATAAATCTCTAAAATTTATTCATTATAATAGATATGATATGTTAACCGTGTTAGAAGAGATTATAAATCAAATTATGTACATTTATATGATAGAAAAAGTTGACAATAAAATTATACTTGAAGTTTTATAGCATAAAATAAAAACTATTGACTTTCAACGTGCTCGACAAATTCTGTGTATGGCAGTACGACGTTATATTTTATTCCAGATTTTTCCAATGTGTCTCAAGTGACTGACGACTGTACTTTAGTGACCCTACTTTTCAATTTACCAACGTCATGCGGCAACAGTGGTATATTTACAGTATCCTTCACACAACTTCACCAGAAGTCACACAGTGTAAGTCTTGTGACCCCTGAGGTCAAGACAACTTTGTGGAATTTTCTTCAATACCATGTCGTATAAATAGTAACGGTTGAGTATAATTGAAATGTTTTCATAGAAATATAATATAAAATACTCTCTACCTAACTTAGATATGAAATAAAACGATTTTGTATTAGATTCATTGAAATTTATCTGATATTTGTTCTCAGAAAATAATATCATGTCTTAGAAAATAAAAATACTTTGATATTTTTATTATTTGATATTTTAATTATCCACTATGTATAAATATGAAACATTATATCATCTAATTAATGTAATTGAAATTAGTTTTTCTTTGTTGGTCAAATTGTTACATTAGTATTTAATTTCCATCTTATTCGGAATAAAATATCAATGCATAATTCTTTTTTTTATTTAATAAAAAACAGTGGTGTTTTAAAGCTTATCAATCTTGAACTAAGACAATGACATTATAATGATCCGTAACTGGCTAAAAAGATACCATTAAGAGATTAATTTCCATCATGAGTAATTTAAAATTGTCACTCTTGTCAAATGTCATTTTGAAGTACAGCGAGATCCGTTATCTCCACTGAACCAATACGCACAATGGCTTTTCTTTAAACTTTACTCGTCGCAGTTTCCTAAAAAACAGCCATTAGCATGAATAAAAGACAGGGAGTCATTGAGTGGCAAACAAAAATAGAACAATTTTAATGGAATTGTTCATTAATCAAACAAGATTAAAGTTCTTGTTTTGTTTACAGAAAATTCGTGTCACAGTTCGATAATTACCAAAGGCCATTTTTTGATAAATAGAGATTGATGTTAAATGTTTTTTTTATACTCTCCTGCGTCGTTTGGAAACTCATTTAAGTGCGTGTTAATTATTGACTGTTTCGAGCACTTAAATAAATGCGAAATGTTCGACAACGAACTGTCAATGATTATTTTTTTACGTTTTACTTTTTTTTGCTCAATAAGTAAATTAGTTAATTTGTTGAATTTTTTTTGACTTAAAAACATTTGTATCTCTGGAACGATATGTCAACTAAGCTTACTGAACATTTCTGTTCCTAGAATATTTATTATCGGAACCACAAATATTTTTCAACCGGACTCCAACAAAAAACATGAGCATTTTATACAAACAGTAGCATTTTTTCTACAGAGAATTACAAGTATGAGCTTATATTTATTTATTATACTAAAAAGATTAACTTTAAGATATATTAGTAATTTATCTCTACTTACTCTTAAGTATTTTTATATTTACAACTCATGTTTTCGTCTGTTAAGGTATACATTACACATTTTTTTTTAGAGTTTTCAATAATATATTTTTTATTTTCGATAAAAAGTACCTTGTTTGCATTCTGTTTAAAATTTTTCTAATTTTTTATATACAGTGTAATTTCTCCTTACAAGAATGCATTCCCTTTTATTCCTATCGCGTTAAAATTCGATCAGGAATGGTTTTGATTAATAATTTAGAAAAATAATTTTCTAAGTTATTAATCAGAAGAATAAAATAGTTTTACTATTGATCTCACATAGAGACTTTGACAGTCAATAACTAGTTTGATAATATATATATATATATATATATATATATATATATATAAATATATTATGTGTGTGTACATGCAGAATAAATTTTCGCATTTTTTTCAAGAAACTTCACAAATTTTCTTTATTTATTTGTTATTTTTTTATTATAATTGATTAAAATATAAACATTTCAATCAAAATATATTAAAAGTGTTTTAAAAATCAAAAATATAATATTGTAAAAGGTAGAGTGATTCGACTTAGGCTTCCACATGAAAGTATTAAAAAAAAAATGCAAAAATTAAAAAAGAAACATGCTATTCCTCATTTAGTATTTTAGTGCAATTGTAGTTTAGTATTGAATTGAACTAAAATACTAATTAAAAAATAACATGACTTTTCTTATTCCCTACGTTCCCTTTTAACATTTCCATGTGGAAGCCTAAGTTGAATCACTCAACATAAGTTATTAAGCATGTAGCATAGCGGCACGAGACATAATTTAAATATCCTGAAGAAAAGTTGGTCTACAGTATTTCGTAGAAAGCAGTAATGGTCATCTAATTGACACTATTTCTATCAAATGAGCTCTATTGTAATATTTCAAAGAAGATTTCAAATTTAATAAATTTAATTAAATTAGCTGAGTAACATGACATACAAAGATCTCATTACAGAGTTTCGATCCGAAAAGATACTTCACGAATTTAGCTTCAATACTGAAATTATATTCGTTTTGGCATCGTGACGAATTTTTTTCACTCACTTTCCTGTATATTGATGTTATATATATATATATAAATATATATATATATATATATATATATATATATATATATATATTGTTATTAACAGTATATTTCCTATGAAAAATATGAAACTGTTAATGAGAAAATGTATTAGAACGTAAATATCAATGAACAAATTAAAAGGTACGGAACGAACCCACATAAACAGACATTTTCAACTGAGCGACAAAAAACAGGAGTCGAACTAAGTACAGTAATTAAACACGGAACAAAAAAAACTTTGACGGTCGCACTGATTCGCCGACATAATTAAATACGGATTCCGAGAAGGTGGCTTTTCCAGCTTTCCTCCCCAATCAACGTGTATCTCGTACACGAAAATCAGAACTATGTCCATGTAGACACACGTTCACAATACAGATCCGTATTATGGCTCCAAACGTCTTCTAAATCAAACACATTTCCTTTCTCATATTTACACATTCATCCATTTATATATATATATATATATATATATATATATATATATATATGTGAATAGAAAGAGAGGAAAACATAGTAATTCAATTCATTTAAATCCGCTGCTGTACTGACTGAAGTATCACTACAGGTTTTAGGTGAATTTTCTTTATTTTAAAATTTCAATTTGATTTTTTTTTAAAAAAATACATTTGTATACATAATGTAATTGCAAGAAATTTGTAAAAATTATTGGTTGTGATTTATGATTGATTTATAAGATTTTAATGTCATTCAATTATATATATATATATATATATATATATATATATATATAAATTATATATATATATATATATAGAAAGAGAGAGAGGGGGAGAGAGAATATAAATAAGTATATATATAGAGAGAGAATATAAATAAGTATATATATAGAGAGAGAGAGTATAATAAAAAAAAATACAAATGACTGAGTTAGTAACCATCGTTCTAACAAAAGCATCCCGTTATCAAAATAATTTAAAACGGAGTACAACCTTGACATATCAAATATATTTCGATAAATTTCTGCAATAATTTATCTTGTTACATCTCTGCACACGACATATACGACAATAGTAAACACCCGTCCACACAAACACATACGTACGTATATATATATATATATATATATATATATATATGTATATATATATATATATATATACATTTACAGAAACATGCACACATGTGTTATTTATAAAGCGTGGACGCAATTACAGTCTTTTGGGGGCTGGAGGGCTAAGACGAGGACGTGATTAAGGGTTTGTTTCTGCTTGGCTACAATATCCGTGAAGGGTCCAATAATTAGACATCACGAGGAGGCTTCAGAAGTCAACCACGCGCGTCTCATTCTCTTGCCATCGATCTCACACACAACCATTGCCTGATACACCCACTTACCCTGTGCATTTGTCGTATACCCAATGAAAACGGCTGTCGGGTGTTGTCAGGGGCAAAAGTACCTTTATGGCGGTGTGATGAGCGAATGAGTAGCAGTAGCGTGGTCTAAGAAAAATTATTGGACTGATACACTGACAGGACACTTTGAGTTTCGTATATGGCTGCGCTTTTTGTTAGATTTCGTTTTGACTACATATATATATATACATATATATATATATATATATATATATATATGTATATATATATATATATATGTTAACGAGTATAAATTCATCTCTTTATATTAATTAAAATATTTGATAAAAAAGTATTCATTAATATTCAATAAAGTGTTTCAATTAGATTTTACTTTTTGTATAAAATTTCATCAAAAAGCTATTCTATAGAGAATTTTTTAATATTCGATAAAGAATGATTATTTTAAAATTAAAATTTGAATGAGAACTGTTAAAGCATAATAATTAAGTATCTTTTTTTCTTAAAAGTGTATTTTATTATATTATTTATTTTATAATATTATAAACCAGTAACGAAACAGCTTATACAAACATTTGAATTTTTATTTCTTTTCGTAAAACTAAGTCTATTTTAAAATAAATAGTATTGAATATATTTTTTTTATTTAAAAATACTATAAGTTTTTAATCGTAAATCTCTTTAAATGTATATAAAAATGTATTAAATGTTTCAATTATATATATATATATATATATATATATATATATATATATATATATATATATATATATATATACATTAAAAAAACATATTCTGTATAAAATTTTATGAAATTTATAAATATTTTCAAATATATTTCAAAATATTGAGGTGATTGCAGAAATTCTGATCGATTTTTTTTATAAAAACATCTTTATTTATAATACAGTTCTTATACTGTGTCTGAATTTATTTTTACAAAAACCAGAGGGTTCCGGCCTTTACTCGATTTGCTCTTCAACCCCCGATGGGAGAGTTTCCGCTCGCTAACGTTCACTCCCTCCTTTTAAAAGTGTTACTTGAAAATGTTAATGAATGTTAATAGTGATAATAAACATAGATGATACAATCTTTAGTCAATCAGAAAATAGGTCACGTGAACACCATAAACCAATCAGAACACGAACAAAAATCATTTCACACCAGGGCTAATTTTTATTAATAAAGAGATAAATTTACTTATCTCATAAATCACAAAAATTATTTTCTTGTCAAAATTTGCAATAATTTTTTATGATTACTTTTTGTATCTTGTCACTATGAACATACTAGAATCGTCAGCTAAATGCGCACAATTAAGTGTCAATTGATTTATTGAAAATACTCTAGGGAAATTTGTGAACAAATTAGGTCGTTCTATCCATTAAAAAAATATATTATTTTCTATAATCTTTTTTCATTGTTCTAGAAACATCTGTATTTTAAAAGCTATTTTTTATTGTCTTAGTTATTGTGAATCGCGCAGATCATCATCAATGCCATTAAACCTTCCAGAATTTTGAAAAATATTATTCGACGGATTAAATTTACGATTAATACGTCCTTTCAATACACCTAGTTTTTTGATTACTAAAATATTTGATCCTTCCATGCATGAAAAAAATTTATATAACAAACTTTGAAATTGCAGATTATTATTCTTAACAGTAAAAATTCAATAGAAATACATTCAAAACAAACAAATTTCACACCCAAATTATAATTTTTAATTTGACGTTTTGTAAATATTTGTAACAGAATTGAGACAATTAGTTAACTGTCATTCCATCCAGTGATATTCGGACATAAGTTGTCAATCATTCATTTAATTAAAGAATGAAATATGTCTTTAATATATTTATTTTTTTATTTTCTTATAAAAAGGTCTAAATATCTATTAAAACATTTTTAGTATAAAATCAATCCCTTCTACTAAATGACACGTACGTTGCAAAATTCTACTTATGTTAAATTTTCCAGTTAATATATATATATATATATATGTTTGTGTAATAAGAAACTGTATATAAAATTTTAATTAAAGCAAATAAATACATAAAACTTTGATTATAAATATTTAAAAAGATGTTTCCGTAAAGAACACATTCACTAAATTTAAACTGTAATTTCAGAGAAAAGAAGAAGACATCATGTTTTGTATACAGACTTAAAATGATAAATACAAATTTTAAGTACATATACATATAAATAGAAAAATAAGTTGAATGGTTCAGCTCGTCGTTGACGACACAACAGGGACCTTTAATGTTACGAACGGTGGTTGTAAAAAGCTGTGTTAGAAAACTGTAGTTGTGTTGAACGTCGCGAAGAAAATAGTGAGAGAAGATGAAGTTTTATACAGCTGCACGTGATTCGTTTTATTTTATGAAAAATGCTCAAACATGTGCATATTCAGTACAGACATACGCTGAATATTATTATAATATATACAAAATAATGTCAGAAAATGGAAACAGGAAAGCTTTGTGCACCACGAATTCTCGGTGAATTATTATATTTTCAGTATACAATGTACATTCACATATATACATATACATATATATATATATATATATATATACATATATATATATATATATATATATATATATATATATATATATATGTATTTATATATAAGTTTTAATTCTTTTTAATATTCATTATAAATAATGTACTTGACATTTTTAGAAATCACTCTTTAAAAAGGATAAAATTAAAATTGTGTAACTCATACAATGAGTTTAAGGTTAATATTATAAATTATTTTCTGACCATTTTATATTTAGATGTAATTAAAAGTCATCTCATCGAATCAATACACTGACAGTTCAGTTCTGACAGTATGATTAAGTTTATTTTTGAAAATGATTTTTTTTCAATCCACAAACTAATAATAATTAAAATATCCACACTATCAAAAATATTTAAAATTTTTTTATACTTTGTCATTCTAAAAATAATGGTATTATCATCAAAATACGCATAAGTAATAATTAAAATTAATTGATAATCATTTATTGCACATTTTTGACCAGAAATCATTGTTGTAATTTTTAGAATACAAAACGAAAACGACACCTATTGAGTTTAGAAAGAAATATAAAAAGTAATTTTATTTACAATAAAAGAGTTTTGATGAAAGTTTATAAAACATACACACAAATATGTTTTGAATAAAAAGAGTTCAAGGTTATTTCGAATCGAGAAATATCATCAAGAGATATATCTTAATAGTAAAATCAAATTCACACGTCATTAGCTTTGTTACACCATTTTTTCACTTCGAAGTCAGACAGCTAATACAAATAATTAATGACTTGTATAATACAGTCCTCTTTATCATAAATTGTACTCGTCGCGTACACAAAAGTTTCATCTGCGTACGAAATAACATCGATTACTGACTCATTTTTAACGCATCGAATTTTCTGACGACATGAAAAATGTATCTCTCGAAGCGGATTTATTTATTTTTAATAAACACGCTCAGTTCTTCAATGTTCTTTGGTTTGTAGAGAAAGAGTAGGTGTAGAAATTAATTCAGTGCCTTTACATTGAATCAAACATAACTCTGTTTTAAATTAAAATATTTTCTCATCATTTTAGCATTTTTAAGTGGAAACCTTAATATTTAAAAATACTATATATCTTGGATAGAAAATTGACACATACTGACAAAACAGTAGTGAATACAATGACATCCGAAAAGCATCATATAAGCAATTATATACTTTTCTCATTTCAGTTGAAAAAATTCCAACCGAAGCTGCGAGAATCATTGGTCCATCTTTTGAGGAAGTTGTTGTCATATATAAAATATGCAAAAAATGCTAAAACAGTAGAAGCGGTCTGAAAATGAAATACTACTCCATCGACTCAAAGCAGCTATCTTTTTTCAACAAGGGATTCATCAGTTACCCAATAAATGGAAGAAAGTTATGCAAAATAATTAGGAACATTTTGAGAATTAAAATGTATTCCGTTTTTCTATAAACATTCATTTTCTATAAAAAAAGGTACATAACTAATTTGTATACCTAATATAATTGGAAGAAATTTGTAAAAATTATTGGTTGTGATTTATGATCGATTTATAAAAAGATTTTAATGTCATTTAATTATATATATATATATATATATACATTTTACCCTTTGCGACTCGGAGATCTTTTTCAGCTCATCTACTAGTAACTCGAATATATTTTTAACAAAATAGCAAGTAACAAATTACTTCAAATAAAATGATATAGCGTTGTAAATTATTTCTTTACTCAACTGAAACTTCAAAAATACTTTTATTAATTCATTGTTTTATAAAAAAAATAATATTGTTTTTTGTAAGGTTTACGATGTCCCCTCGGACAGGACAGTCGTATGGAATGGGTTAAATAAGATGTCATTTAAAAATAAAATACCATACTTTTCAATTTGCATCCATTTCTCGATAGTGCTTAATCTGAAACTAGGCA
This sequence comes from Acanthacorydalis orientalis, assembly GCA_034766995.1. NCBI lineage: Eukaryota > Metazoa > Arthropoda > Insecta > Megaloptera > Corydalidae > Acanthacorydalis > Acanthacorydalis orientalis. Next base: position 7,960,256 of record CM068318.1, read on the forward strand.
ATGTTGTCTTCAACCCCAAGTTACGCTACTGATGTTTGGATGTCGCTAACATCTTTAGTGCGTATCATTATCATCATCATAGTCAGTTCAAAGACCAGGGGCGACTGCCGAAAGTAATGGATGAATGATTTCCAAACCTCATTCGATCATATTATTTCTAGATGATAGCGTTTTGGTTGGCTTCCGAACCACATATAAATTTCGGATAATTCTGAAATGTTTTCATGGAGCGGAAGTTTCTAACAGTGTGAAATGTGATCGTACGAGATTTGAATATGAATTGGGAATCTAAGTATTTCTGTATACGTGTACGTGTATGTGTGTACGTGGACGACAATGGGGTTCGTTGCTTTAGCGTGACATTATGTTATTTGAATTTTCAAGGTACAAAATATAACACTGAAATGGAAAAATCGAAACAACTAAAACTACTGGATTAATTTGGGTTCGTTCTTCCTTACATATACATACATACATACATACATATATATATATATGCACATGTGCGCGTGTATAACAATTTTGAAAATTTCATTCAGTACGATCGACTTACTTATCTATTAGGATTACAATAATTAATTTAGTTCATACATAATTACATATAAACTATATATATTTGGGTTATACATTCAGTATTACTGTTACGAAAATTAAGTTCGTGTATTAATTAAGTATTCTGTAGGCACAGCATGTGATACAGTAATGTAAATACATATTTCATATTATTAGTGTAGTTAGCTTTTACAATTATAATGTTCTGATAATTACAATTATGACGCTACTTATGCTTTGTAACTTTGTACAATAACCATCAATATTGCCTCAATAGAGACGATAAGTAATATTTTATCAATTTCTACACTCACTCACATATGTGTACACTCTCATATACACTTACATGCAATTATTCATTTATTCATATATATATATATATATATATATATATATATATATGAATAAATCCGTCGGGTAACTGACGAATTACTTGAGAAGAAAAAGATGGCGTCTTTAAGTCGATACCATCACTGTTTTAGCATTTTTTTACATATTTTAATACAACACAATACCTCCCTCCAAAACTAAACAATTCATTTCTACGGATTCGGCAGAATTTTTTTCAACTGGAATGCAAAAGTATACAGTGCCTAATATGCTATTTTTTGAACGCCATCGTGTTGATTACTGTTTTGTGAGGTTATGCCAACTGCGTGAGTAAGATATTCAGCGTTTTTAAATGTTAAGATTGGCACTTAAAAATCTAAGACAACGAAAAAATATTTTAATTTAAAACAGAGTTATGATTGATTCTATTTAATGGCACCGCATTAGTGTTTATAGTTAATATATATATATATATATATATATATATATATATATATATATATATATAAGTATTCTCTGAATATTATAATCTGTATTTAATCTAAGGTAACCGTTATTTAAATTAACTAATATTTAGTGACTCATGTTATTATTAATGTAAATATCAAAATACGAAATATAAAGTAAGAAGAATATCTATTTAATATAAAATAATTAATGTTAATGCAAATTATATAATCAATTAATAATAAATATTTCCATAAAAATTATATGACATACGTTATAGTATCACTGAAGAAAATATATCAATAGTGACAAGTAAGCTGTATCTCTTACTATAGAAATATCCCTTTAACGTTCACATTACAAAATTTAATCTCTTATAAACTTTAGCCACTCTCTTTTTAATACGCATTTCCCAAGACAGAAGTTCGTTCTGCCTTCTCCATTCTTCGTTCTCCAGAGGCGAAGAACTACGGAAATAACTAGATACTTTTGAGAAACATGGTTGTATAACAGACAATGCACTGATTTTTTTATTTGTCATTTTACTGAAAAAATCGAGTCGTTGTAAATATTTAAAAATACATTATCATAATTACTGTTACATACATTGAACTATATATATATATATATATATATATATATACCAAATGCAGAATATTATTATTATTACTAAATATTAAATATTTATTCCAAAAAAAACAACTTAATTAAAAAAGAGTCATTTAAGTATAATTTCAAAATTTAACCACAAATTATATTAATTTTAATATATACAAAAAAGTTTTCTTCGCAAAAATAAAATGTAGCTATTTTTTAGTTTTTTCATTATTTAAAAATATTTAAAACGTTCTAAAAATAGTTAAAAAACTATTTAAAAAAATTAATATTCTTCTTTTTTTGGTTTTAAATTTATATGTTTACGAGAAATTATAACTTCAATATTCAGTAATTTCACATATTCTTGTATTAGAAAATGTCACATTGTTAATATAACAAAAATTATCGAAAAATACTATCAATTGTTTGTTTTTCGTATGTTATCATGAACATGTTTTTTTTTAAAAAAATTCATTAAGATTCACAATACCATTTTAGGTAAATTGATTACAATTGATCGAAGTTTAGCTTCTTTGTCAATAAATTAGTGCGATCTCTTTCAAATATACTGTATTGAAAATAATACTGTAAAAATAATACTAGAAATATTTATAAATAATATTCAATAAAGATTTTAAAGATGTGGATGAGATACTTGAAAAGAGGAATACAATTGAAAAATAAAAAAATATTTGTACTATATGAATTTTTTATAATCTAATGCTTTATGTATTTATAAATTAACTATTATTAGAAATACCTAAATTTGTTTACATCGTAGATGTTTAGTCAACTGATTTACTTCCTTTGCAGAAAGATATCATGTTTACTCGCATGAATACATACCCATCTTAATAATATTTACTCGTTAATACCACTTGTAAAGTGACTCGATTGTCTACTGAACACCTGTTTAGATGCTTGCATAATATTAATTTAGTTTTATATATATATATATATATATATATATATATATATATACAATATTTTTATTTGATTTTTCTAACATAAAATATATTTCAAAAAAGAATAAATATTTCCGAAACTTAAGGTAATGCTGAGAATACATTTTTATAAAAAAAATCTTCATCTAATAAGAACGTGCCCGTAAGAAAAGAACTCTTTACAAAGAGAACTGTTATTTTTTTTAAAGTTAACAAAATATAATCATTTGTTTCAAAACTTCTATTACAGAGAACTCAACAAATAATTAATAAGTTTCATCTGAGAGAACATAGTTCGTTATGTGGTTGATATATTTTTAACTAAAACAGATGTTATAAAAAAATAGGACGAGACGACGTTTTACGCAGAACAGAAAGTATAAAGTATAAGTTCATTAAAAAAAAATCAAACGAAAACTTTTGCTCACCGTTATGAAGAACGTTATTAAGAATATTATACTGCGACTCACCTGAAACAAATATATACGTTAGAAAATTATATTTTAATCATTAATTTACATATTTGCAGACTCAAAAACATATATATATATAATCTTTAAAAACGTCTGAATCATAATATGAACAAAATGAGTTAAATATGTATTTGGTTCATTAATACATGAATGGAGTACAAAGAGAGCATTTATGAAAGAATTAACACTATGAATTTAATATTTTAAAAAAATTCTTAATCTTTCTATATTGTAAAAATTAGCCAGTGATGATGCCGTTCCCGTGACTTTTATTCGTTCTCTGATTAGTTGATCACGTGGTGTATGTTCTGATAGATTGATATAAAACCACCTACTATACGATTTCAGTGTAAAAATAGTAAAAAAAATATTCAACATATTTTATTCTCTGAAACTTTACATTAAAAACATTGTTACATATTTTAACATTGTTTCTTGTTAATTTTTATAATTTTTTTTAATAAAAATTTTCAACTTAGATTTTAAGCTGATTATTTGTGTGTATAATTTGTTAATTTCTGTTATTTGTTAGGGGGAAGGGTGAGTGTGTTGTACACGTTAACGAGCTGGAGTGAGTCCCCCTACCAAAGTTAGCGAGAAGGGAATGGAGCCTCTTAAAACCATTAAATAATATTTTTTAGTATACAAAAATGTAGAATGTTTGAAACTATATATATATATATATATATATGGATATATATGTATATATATACTGAAAAAATACCAAATCTTAATAGGACAAAGCTTATAAAAAGAAAAAAAGAGCTAAAACTCTTAAAGACAACACACAGGGCTGTGCGCTGTATAATATATATAATAGTATTCAGATTTTTAGATTCCTTCCCAAAAGCATGTTAAAATAAGATCCAATGATTCCTTTTGAACAAAAAAAATAAATATTTATTTCAAAACTGTATTTTTATAAAATCCTACAAGTAAATAACCAATATTACTTTAAAAAAAGTATAATACTGTAAAATATTAAAATAATATAAATTTACAAAAATTATTTTCACATTAAAATCAAATATCTATTATAGGAATAAAGAAGAGAGTTACACGAAAAAAACAAACTCGTTTTATATGTTATATATTTCATTATTTTATATCAGTGATGAAGCTTTTAGAGCATAACTGGTATACTGCTTTTAGTAGGAATTACATTATGGAAATAATACCATTTTTAAAATTCTATTATATACTTAAAGTAATTACTTTTCATTTTGTTGTCTTTTTATGTATTCATTTCAGTATATTTATATACATATATATATATATATATATATATATATATATATATTCATGTGAATTTTATAATTAAATTTTTTTATCGAAATCATGTCATCTATAAATACGAATCAAAACAATAATGTCGTTGGATATAATGACTCCAGTTTAATAGTCACGGTGTGTATTGGATCAAGATAATAGAGTCATTAAAAACGTATTAAGCTTCTTGTATAAATACAATATGACACAAATAAAACGAAAACATTTAGTGTTTTTTTATTATTCATTATTTCTATCTATTATTTTATATTTAAAATTAAAAAAAAATGTGATAAATTATTTTTAAAACGTAAAATAAGAATACTATATTATTTTAGAATAGAGATCTGTGTCGATAAATAATATATGGTTAAATATTTTCTTGGATTCTAAAATGTTATTAGAAAAAATGTCAAAGTACATAAGAAATTATTTTATCTTTGTACTGTAGTCTGGTGGTGTATTCATCGAACTTATCCCCATCAGATTATCACCTATTCCGATCGCTCCAACGTCACCTGGCTGATACCCATTGTATAACAATGGAAGAACTTCGAAAATGCATCGACCCAAAGCCGCTTTCTTTTTTTTGGACAAGGATTCGTCAGTTACCCGACAATGGAAAAAGTTAAGACACAAAATAGTTAAGAATATTTTGAGGATTTAAATGTACTCCATATTTCCGTAAATATATATTCATTTTCTATAAGAAAAGGTACTGAATTAATTGGTATACTTAATAATTTTCATCAACAACGACACAGATCTTTTCTAAAACATAATTCAAAATGCAGTAATATAAAAAGTGGTAAAATAAAAATATACTTCTTTATTTTCAATCAACTTATTATTTTGTCCTCATATTGACATATATATTTACTTAAATAATATTAATAATTATTTTGAATGAATATGTCTGAATACATTCAATTATCAATTTATAAAACTATCAGATTTTTATAAAAAGAATAATAAATTAAAATAAAATTAATTACAACATTTAAAAATAACAATTACTTTATAAACTCGTGTTGTATAGGTAATATTTTTTTATTATTTTATATCGACATATACTAATGTAATTAAGTACAAAAACAAACGATGTATTTATTAACATATGACATTAATTATAACTTCAAATTAAAATTAATGATCTTTTGATGTCTGATACACAACTTGAATCAATAAATTACGACAGTCATTTTATTTTTTGAGACTAGGAATATAACTATGTTCACTATAAGTGTATAACTTTTTTAAAATTAAAATGAGTATTGACATGTGAAACTTTTTTTAAATATTTAATTTCGTTAAAAAGTTTTAGATTGGTTTATAAATTGAAATGTAAATATTTTAACTCCATATTGCTTATGAATTCATATTTGAAAATAATTAAGATAGATTGATGTGGAATATTTAAAAAAAATATTTCATTAAACATTTTATAAGTAATTTTAAAATACACTTATTATTAATGTGTGAACTTGCATTAATAAGATTTAGATTTACTGTAAAGTTTGTTATTAAAAATAACAAAATAATTAATCATGATATTCTACTTTTAATTTCTAATATTTTATTATTTATGAAATATATGAGTTAATAAATTATGTATTGAAAATTGATTTCTATATTGTTTTTGGAAATATTTTCAATTTTTTTAGAAAATTTCATTTGTAATTTTGTAACTTTACTCTTTATATCAAAAAAAAATATTATTACCATTCGAAATATTAATTTAAAGGCATTATTTGTACATTTAGATATATTTATTAAATTATTTATGTATCGATTTGTTCTACATTTTGTTCTTTTTCCCACGCAACTTCAAAAAATCATCTTTTCAATTTTATACTGATTTTTCACACAAAAAATTGATCATGTAGTTTTTTATGTCGTCTAAAGAGTTTAAATTTAAAGAAAAGTTTGCTAAAACCAGAATAAATGATACTGTTATGGTGTAAGATTTGATAAATTAGAGAAACGAAGAAGGAGATAGAAAGAGATCATCTGTTTATAATATATATATTTTTTTAATTTTTGAACGTGAATTTAGTTACAGAATCGGAACTGTTTTATGAGAATTTAATTTTCAATTATTTTATTTTTCTTTTACACAAGTTAAAGAATTATTCCGTTAAATACAGAAAACCAAACTTAAATAAAATAAAAACTAATCAAATATATCTCTTAATAAAAAAACATCATGTATATTTATATATAATATTCAAAAAAAAATAGAAAGTTTTAAGAATTATAAATTATGACAAAATATCTGTTGTTTATTTATCTTATCATCCATGTTAATGAAAAATATTTACATAAACATAGTTATTTTTATTTTTGATCTCAATCGCTTTATAAAATCAATTTCTTAGTAATTACATTGAAATAAATTGTGTACAAAAATGATGTCATGTATGTGTTTTTATGCTACTAACTTGACTAGAAATCTTTGTAATTGTGTACATGAAAATGACTGTTAATAATGTAATGATTCATGTAGCTTAAAATAAACTTCGAATTCGTTATAAATACTTCCTGCCTTTCTTTTTGATGTATTTTCAATTTCAATGTATTTAAATAGAACAATGTACTGTAGGACAGTGTATTGTAACACCTACTCTAAATAACTATTATACGTTGTATAAATTACATTGTTTTCGTTAATTTATATGTAAATTAAATTGTACATAGCTTATATATATATATATATATATATATATATATGAGAATAAGTCAAAGAGTAAAGCTTAAGAAGAAAAAGCTCTTATTCTGCATTCAACATTTTTAATCAAATCATTTTTTATATAATCTGCTGACTGAATTCTATGTATTTACTCCAAAGCTCAATAATATTCTTGATATTATGTAAACTTTTCGATCGACTCGATCCAACAATTCGTAAGAAAAGACCAGGTTTATCAAAGAAAAAAAAATCATTTTCCATCAGAACAATGCACGTCCCTATACAAGTGTTGTATCCATGGAAAAACTCACTGAATTGAAGTACGATTTGCTGTCCCATCCAGCCTATTCGCCAGATTTAGCCCCCATTAGCTTTTCATCTGTTTCTAAAAGTTAAAAAAATTCTCGGTGGTAGACGATTTATGTCAGATGATGAACTGATAGCAACAGTGAATCGCTTTTTTGAGGACCCATGAAAAAGATTTCCGGAACGCCATAAAAACAGTAGAGCATCGTTGAATGTAGTGGGGAAGTTCAAGAGGACCATATTGAAAAATAAAAGTAATTTAAAAATACAAGTTATACTCATTCATAGTTAGGCCTCGAACTTTTCAAATCGCCCTCGTACAAAGTATAATATTTTATTTAGCTGTTGTGTGCATATTTTCAACTGAATTTTTATCACACTTGTTTACAAGCAATGAACGTCCCTGTTCTATAGTGATTTCCGTTCATGTTTTAACGACCGCATTACTATTACTCGTCATATTTTTATCATACTATTTTGTATGAAACGTATGTAAATCAAAACGGTAACTATTCACTGCATAAAATTTTGTTTTATGCGATCGTTATTTACAATCGACCATCGGTTTATTGTTTCTTTACGATATCTCGTCGATCGTACGGCGAGTGTACGTTGTGAAGGATTTGCATGTCCCGTACGGATGACATTTTATTATATATCTATTTCTGCTGTTCGTTCGAAATCTTTTAGAACGCATTTTTTTCTATGTGAAACGTCGAAACAGGATAGTACCATCAAGAGATTTGTGTTACTGACGATAAGCTGCAATAACAACGCATCGACATTTGAAGGAATAAGATAGTTGTCAGATCGCTGATGCGGATATCTAGAATTTGTCTCCTTTTTTTAAGTAGAGGAAAAAAGAAAAACAGCCGGCAGTAGCGCCACACTGGCAACGATTCTACGACTCACTATTTCCGGTGACAGGGATTGAGGTGACGTCTGTTCCGTTTCGCGATTATTGCCCGATAGAGACGATACTATATTCGTAGCGTGTGCGTGTCATAACACGGTCCTAGTTCGATGTACCGTAATGAAACTGTCGTATTGTACTGCTGACGACTGCCGTTTGTTTTATTCGTAGCAAAGAATGACTGATATAAAACGTTTCAGATTTATATGTCTGGAGCATCTGTCTTCGCCGTCGGTCGGATTTTGTCATAGCGTTTCTTTCATTTTATAAAGTGTTGAATATCTGTTAGCGTAAAGGTTTAACACTAAGCTTGTTCCATATCGAATTCTATAAGAATATTTATATTGTTCGAGTGCCAATAACTATATTTCACGCGAAGGTTTAGTATCTAAACATGCACGGAAGATTTTTTTAACACAGTTACAGAAAAATTCAATTCAGAAAAGATATTGTCTCGGCTCAGCCGGACTTATTACAATAAAAATACGGAAAATCAATTTATTATGTATATTTTGAATCTTTAACAGGCTAAATTTTCTGTTAGATTCCTTTTGTATCTAGTAATATAATTTTATTTTTTAATATTTAAAAACCAATATAAAAATAAATATTTCAATATAAAATCTTGTTGCGAATTGTGGAAATTAAAAAGCAAACCAAGAAATACTTTTTCAAACCCATTTTAACCAAAAAAATGTCGATATTATCAAAATACAGAACGAAACATACACTTTAAAACGATTGCAATATAAACACGATAAAATGACATTTTCGTTGAAAAAAATTGAGGTCAGAATTCAGAAAACAAAAACCGCAATTATTTTCCTACCAACCTAATACTTATATATTAAAAAGTAAAGGTTCTTTTATAAAAAAAATGTATTATGTTTATTATATATCTTATTTAATATTACTACATTTGCACGGATTTAATAAGTCAATTAAATAAATGTATCTAATAGATTTTTATGTATTAAAATAACTAAAATACTGGCAATATTTAAGTTTGTACATTATTTTGACTTGTGTGTGTAGAATGCACAATATGAAAATATTTGAAATTTTGTATAACGTTATATTAAATACATAATTTCAATATAAATTTTCTTCAATATTAAATTAACTACGACGCTAGCGTGACACGTCGCCCTACACAATAAATCATTGACGGTTCACGTTCGTTTAAATGCACAACAGAACAACGAATTCACAATGAAAAAGAATCTTTTATTAAGTAATTCAATTTCTTGACATGACTTCTGGCATGCGCTAGTTTATTGCTCGTAGGAGCAGTTTGAACTCATAACGTAGCGTAGAAGAAAAAAATTAGAAAAAATTTATCAGAACATGAACGTTGATGGTCTCATTGCACGGCATTAAAACATAAATATAAACGTAGACAACTGTCGCATTCGCTAGTATGAACGGTTTATCTGCAGATCACCTTCCGGAATTTTGATTAATTTTATAGACATAATTTGCTTGTAGACTCCCCGTAATTAGTTTCTTTTATTACGGTTATCGTAGTTATAAATAAATTATGTGTTTCGATTTAATTAAATCTCGTTTCGACGATCGTTCATTACTATATTTAGAATTTAATTTGTTCTAAGACAAAATTATATTAAACACGATCATATATTTCAATTTATCTCAAAATTATTATACTAGTTAATTAAATGTCTTACTTTCTGCATATCTACTTTCTTAAAATATTACTGTTTGAGATTTTTAATACTTTTTCAACTACATTGAAGAATTAATTACAAAATAAGATCAGTGAAAGAATATATTAAGATTAGAAAATATTACATATGCAAATTAATTCGGTGCCTTTTTGTTTATAGAAACTGAATGACTGGTAACTATATTTTTTGAGGTTGTCAATTGTTTGGCCAAAATATGTAGTGTTTTTAAATATTAAATTGGTACTTAAAACTCCTAAAACAATGAGCAAATATTTTAATTCAAAACAGAGTTATGATTGATTCAATTCAAATATACAGAAATAATTTTTACATCCAACATTATATATATATAATATTTCCAATATTCCCCTGTCACTGTTTCAGTTTATTTTAAGATTTACTTGTTTTAATATTAAAAAAAAAAACAAAAACAAATTCTTATTTTATTTAACGTATAATTTTTTTGCCTTCATTATCCTTCATTAAGTAATTACTAAATAAACGATAATCTTAACTTGATAATAAAATGAAAAATGATCAATTACACAAAATTTTAAAATCCAATAAAATGTACACTTTCTTATAATATCTTGATATCTATTCATTTTTCTACTTGTATTTTTTACATTTTTTAGGATTAATTGCATTTTTTTGAAACTGTGTTTTTAAAAAATATGAGAGATATTTATAAATATAAAAAGCAAAAAATTTACAGGTATTCCCAGTTTTAAAATAAATTAAAAAGTATATATATATATATATTGTTTCAATGATTAGCATCTATAAATTGTAAAGTAATCTATAATTCAATGAATTAAATCTTGATTTTTAGCTATTAAATCAACAAAGTTAAGGAATAAATACAATCTATGATTGATATTACCAAAAAAAAAATATTTGACATAAAGTATAGGTTTGTTTAAACTGCAATGTCACAATAATAAATGAATGAATGAGAATAGATTGGGTTAGAAAAACGCGTGAAACTTTAATAATACTAAAGGATATATTTTTATTTTCCTGCCACTAACACCGGTAAATAAATGATCTATGGTATCAATCATTCAAAAATAATCGATCGATCCAGTTGTATTATACAACCATTGCATTTGAAGGGCATTATTCTTGAAAGGCATCTTTCAAGTCCTGTCAAGTTTCATGTTATAAATTGTTCCGTATAACAATTTTGTGTAACATGTGCCGCACGTAACGTTACTCTATGGGATATTGGTTTTACAATAATGTCTAGACTGTAGATATTGTGCCGAAATAATATTTCTCTTCTTATATTGTGTTGAAAACGAACAAGAAGTGTTGTCTTACATCACTGTAATGGTGAGACAATCATCATTTGTAAGACAGTCGAGTGATACATACATTATTCAGAAAACCCTTCGAATGAACCGTGATTGTGAGAAATTCGAGAAGAAAGTAATTTTATTTATTTATTGTTCTTGCGAAATCAAACTAGAGAAGAACATTGTTTTCGTTAAGTGTTAGGTAACAGTTCATATCCTGCATAGAAATTTGAAAAGATGAAAATAATTACTTTGGAATGTTTTTTATTTATATTAGAATATTTTTCTTATCACATAGTAAAAAATAAATATATAATTCAGATAAAAAATCTACATTCAGATCCCAAAACTGTTAATTTTTAAATTTTACTAATCTGAGCCATTTTAAAATTTTTAAAAGTGTTACAAGTTGCATATTTCAACAAATATTTTGTAAGAAAAATAAACAAAGCCTTTATTGTATTTTAATTGTTGAATAATATATAACAATATCATAATTCTCTTTAAATATTTTACATTCATATAATTTTTAAATTGTACGTTATCAGCCATTTTTTGCATTCTTATTAAGAATTTAAAGTCAAAATAAATTTATTGAAATGTTTAGTTATTAATCTTCACACGAATTTTGTTTTTAAAATATACATTGTTTAAAGATATCTTTTTCATAAATGAATTCAAAAATTCTCGATTTGTAACCATATATAAGTCAAGTAGAAGATTTAAATAGTTTATATCACAATACAGTTCTGACATTGTGGATAAAGTAACTTTTACAAATGAACTATTAATTGTACAAATTAATTTAATACCTTTTTTTATAGAAAATGAATGTTTATAGGAAAATGATTTTTAATAAGAACTAATCTTTGTAGTTTGTGAGGAGGAAAGACAACTCATTTGTGTAATGTATGTATATTTTTTGTATTATGGTTATTTTAGTTTACATATTATGTTATAGTAACATTTCATTTTCGTTCCTTTTTCATTCAACTGAATTAGTTTTTAGATAATATTTAATGTTCAGATAAGCGCAGATGGTTTTTATAATCATTTTTTTAAAATTGTGACAAACTAAATATTTAGTTATTCATCAAGTTTTGTTCCTTTTATTTAAATTCATATTCAATGTGTTACAGAGCACTGAACTTCTCTTTTACTTATAAAGATAAAAATATAATACAAAAATTTGTTTTCATATCTTATGAGCATTTGATAAATATTTTATGAAAATTATATATATATATATTTGTTTAATCAAAATTTCCATATTTCATTTCTCGTCCAGTCTATTTTATAATTTTGTTTAGAAGTAAAAAACACATTCATATATTACGGAATACATAAACACATTCAGGTATTACTTGAACGATACACAAAACTTTTTACAATGGAAATGAATAAATGAAGAAAAAACGGAATAAAATGTTTCGTTGACTGGGTGTGTTTGAACATATAAACGACAATCATGTAAAATAGGATAGAAAAAAGAAAATTCTGCAGACAACAGAAGCAGCCACAGTAAGACGCTTCTTTTACGAATGAAGAAAAACAGTTTCCAGTAGTTGAAACTCAACAGCCACAACAAGAGAAACGTAAGTGAATGTTTCACTTTGTCTTGTGTATTATTTTCAAAGAGTGTATGAGGATATAACGTTGAACTGAATTCTTTTCACTTTATTCTATTCAATTTACAGGCCATTATTAAAGTCGTTGGATTCTTATAATCAATTAATTTATATTAATAGATACTTCAATAAAAAAATATCGTCACAAATAAATACTTTACTTGAAAACGAAATTATTATATCGATCAAATTTGAATTAAGTCTAAGGTATATTCAAGTAAAGTTGTCACTGAATTTTATTTTTTTTAAAAAAATAAAATAAATGTACAATACAGTTTTCTACTCGCCCTATGCCCTAACTAAAACACAAATAACAGAGTTATCAACCGAAAATTAATTATTTTCGTTCTAAACCTAATTAATTCTTATATAAAATGGATTTATTCATTTTTTTTAAATTTAGATATTCATGAAAGATTTAAATTTTATTATTTTATGAGTGTTTAAAAATTCTTACTTTAAATTATTTGGCAAGTACTTCAAGAACTTTATATAGTAATCGTTATCTTAATAAAAATTGACATTTGTAAGAAAACAGATTTCATTTCATACGAAAGCTAAATCAGTTCTCGTTCAAATATGTTACATTAATTTTAAAGAATAGATTATGTATTTTTTTATTAAAAAAGCAAGTTTATAAAATAACTACTTCAGAAACGATTTAAATTGATTGCAGAATTAATCTATAATGGTTATTTTATATCGATTCGAATTTCAGTTCATATCAGTTCAGTATTGCTTTCTGTATACGTCTCATTGCAAAAGACGTTACAGTTTTTCGCGTGAACCAACTTTTCAGAGAACAAATGCAATCAGGAAGTTCGTCCAGTGGAAAGTTTCAACCCACTTTGTGTGTGTATGTTGGTAGTATACACCGACTTCTCAAAGGAATTTAACCCTGAATGTAAGAACGGCGTGTACATAAAAGGTATACAAGATTGTACCTATAGTTTGTCTAGTTATTCGGTGCGCGAAAGAACAAGTTCTACAGACATTTCCCTGGTGGACGTCCGGTAGGGTTTGAGTGTACTGCTAAATGAAAGAAATTGCACTATACACATATATACCAGAACAATAGTAGTACAAGTTGAGAAAAGACGGTTTTGTTTAAATTGCTGTTTATATAAACGCTGTATAGTGAAATCGTTGCGGTTTTTTTCCTTGAATGTTTGCAAACAGAAATGTCTAGGTAACTGTCTTAGCAAATTGTTTTAAAGAACAACTTCTCTCATACTCGTTTTATGTAAATTAAATTAGAAATTGATTTAATAAAGGAATTCCGTGAATTGTTACAAGTTGTGTAATTCTTAAATTAGTTTTATGATAATTAAATTAGTTTTATGATAATTAAACAAATTTACAAGTTTTATTAGTGTTTTCCATGGAATTGTTTTCATGAAATAGGAAACTACATTTAGATAAACATTATACTTGTTTTTTTTTTAAAAAATATGATTATTTCAGATTTCGTTGAAATAGCTTTCACTATATAAAAGAATAATTTCTAAATAATATTATTAAAATTTAAGGAATAGAATAAGGTTTAAAATAATTTTTTTCACTCTTTTTGAGTAAATTTTATTTTATTACATTTATACTGTCAGTTATTAAAAATCATAAATTTAAAAAACTCTTAATATATACTATGTAGATTAATAAACTGTATCTTGTGTATCTTAAAATAAAAATATTCAAATTCAGCACAACTCTGCGCCGTTTGAATCGTTCAACATAATTAAATAATAAATAAAGCGTTATAAATATCAATTCATCCCGGAATGCATTGCTTAATATGCGATAATAATGCCAAGTTTCGTGGTAAGAGCACGTCCGGACAGTGGACTGAAATACATCTCTCTGGGTGTCTATGACACGGCACTAAGTCAGACGACGGATCGCTTCCCGGCGCTACCACCATCGTAGCCAAGAAAATGCATTTACTTTATTTTACAGCTGAGAGCCAGCCAAGGCGGTACGCTTAAACGACGTCATATATAAAAACACAACAATATCTTTAAAGTAATGTATTCAACGGATTTTTTGTCTATTTACAGAGAATTTTAGAATGAAAATTACGGTAATTTTCTTACGTACATCACAGTTTATAAGTGTTAACAGAGTAATTTGTTTTTAAGGTTATTTCGTTTCAATGGGCTATTTTTAAAATTAATTTCGCGAAAAGTGCACTAATTTATTAGTTATATAGTCTGTGTGCAAATTTTGTCTTACATTTTCATATTATTATAAATAGAGAATAAGTTTATAATCCAATTTTAATACGACATCAGAGATAAACACTCGACAGGTTCAAAATGATATTGATATTTTCTGATTAAAGAGGCGTCAGTAATATCGAATTAAAACCATCTATTGATATTTTTATAAAAATTACAATAAACAAAAGTATTATTAATAGGTTAACAGTTATTAATATGTCTTCATTAATTTAAAAACAACAAAATATATAAATTTTCTCATTTTACTTAATATAATGATTTTAAAAAATATATCTTCAAGATCATAAGATACAAGGTGCGCCAGAAACACGGAAAAATTTGAAAACGCAATAATTAAATGAGTTTTATTTTTACACAATTTTATTTTCATATTCTTGTCAGGTAAATCGAGAATTTTATTTTTTGGCATGAGCGGTTGCTACCTATTCATAACGTGGAATGTTATAATGATTGTGAAATAGCCGTTATACAGTTGTAGCAGATTCTCAATTTTTATAAAATGATTTCACAGAGAAAACTCGATGTGCACCGGACCACTACTCCCTATTTACTAAATGGCCATGAATAATCAACAATGTATCACTTAATTTTATCCTCTTACTCCAATAAATAAATAAAAAGATTTTATAGAATTTACGTTGTCAGTCAAAAATTATACTGTTTAGCTAATTAATTGACAATGTTTTATTTTTTTTAATTTTACTGAAGAGGTAGTAATCAATGATTCGAACAAATATCCAGGCATTAAAACCATCTTTATCGCTGGAAAATATGTATTTCATTTTTCTATAAACATTCATTTTATATAAAAAAGGCACGGAATTAATTTCTAGACCTAACGTTTGATTTTTAATTATAGCATTGTTTATTTTGTTTTCTTTATATTTCACTATTCAATATATTTAACTATATACTTACATTTAACTTTTAATATATTTCCAAGTTTTAATAATTGTTTATTTAAAATACTTCATATTTCATACTTCTGAATGTAGAAGATTATGACTGTTATTTTATAAAGTTTTCAATAAATAAAATAAATTATACAATATAATATCGTACGGGAGTATTTTGATAATTAAAAATAGTAAAAATAAATAAATTTATTTCTAGAGAATAAAACATGTTGATGAAAATGTTAGTTTTATATAGGTTGTCCATATTTTTTTTATATAGATATGTATATATATATATATATATTCATAGATATATCGAGCAATATTCGTGTTAAAAAATTCAATACATTAAGAATCGATATGAATGCAAATAAAAAAACGTGATCACGTTTCGATGTACTGTAAATTTTTTTTATCGAATAAGTTGAAAACTAATATTTTATATTGAGGAAATAATTCGAATTTCACAACATCGCCACAGCGTTCGTTATACAATTTCCATCATGTATGTGAATATTATCTGATGCTGCATAAATTCTGAAAGAAGATACGTTACACGAATTGAAAAGAGCATACGCACGCATTTCGCAGTTCTTATGTACGTACTATCTTCGTTTATCGTATGCTTCAGTTCCATTTCTCGTTATCGAATACCGTACGAGCATAACATGTCAATAACATGTAAACGTACAACCAACCAATGCTAGATGAAATACATGGAAAATGCTATACATTCACGTCCTACAAACGACTGTACAAGACAAAAGAATTGATCTGCGGAGAATTTTTCAAGAGAGATTCCTAGAGATCATTGCATTTCATGCAGACATACTTGCATTATATATATATATATATATATATATATATATATATATAGTTGAGAACTATAAGCTCGAAAATATATATCTAAAAATTTAAATAAAAACATTTCAAGACGGTTATGAAAATGTATTTATTTGATTCTACATAAATGTATTTAAATGTGACTCATTGAAAACGTTCAATTCAAACGCTTTTAAATAAAAGCAAATATCTTAAATTATTCACAAACACTTTTGAATATTCATCAAAGATAGAGTAAATATTGATAAACTTTTTCACTTTTTTAAAAAATAGACAATATGAGTATTGTTTTAGTTGTATAGAAAAAATAATGACAATTGAATAGAAAGTTCTGAAAATATTATTTTGTTAGAGTCATAGAAATGTGAAGAAAAAGTGTGTAGAAATATGAAAAGTAATTACTCTAAATAGTATTTTCTTATTTTTAAATTTTACTTGATATATGAGTTATATGATTTATGTATATAAATTGTTTTGTTAAGATATTTTTATTTAATTTTTTTACATACAAATTATAACAATAGTTATAGTATTTACACTTGTTTAATATAAGAAATCTAGTAAAAATGGTTTAATTGAGACACGAAGCTTATTTTTTACTAACTTCTTATTTGAACCTTAACATATATTCGAATTTAAAATTAGTTTTCAAAACTGACCTGATAAGACACTCACCCCGAAGCTAATAGTATGGAACAGTCATTTTGATAATCCAGAAGGATTAAGTTCGATAAGCCAACGTACTAAACGGATAACATATATAAATACACACAATCATAATTACAACAGTGTGATGTTCATGAAAACAAATTCTGGTCAAGTATATCGACTGAAGTAATAAAACCATATAAACGAAACTAATATAAAACGGAAAGTATTTAAATGATGTAATCAACACTTCACTCGAGACGATGTAAAGTTCAGCAAGTCGTCGGCAGCGACAGATGAATAGCAAATAACGCGTCAAGTACGGAACGGGGTCGGTAGCATTAGCAGCGGCATTAGACGGTAGGAGAAGACGTGGAGGGTGGTTACTGCGTTTAATTGCTGACCACTAAAACTCGCTTCGCCGGACTCAAATGCAACTCTAATGAGAAATGGGTAGTAAACTAGACGGAACCCCTGAGGACACATACACACACCGACGCACACATAATACTGTTGCGGCGCGGTCGTTGTTCTGGTCTTGTCCGTACGTTCAAACGTACATCGTACGGCGGACGGGTTTGGTTCGTTCGTAAGTACGTTCGTCCGTCGGTGGGTGGATAGATGAGGTCATTAGATCGACGTTACACATCTGGCAATTGTTAGATATTGTATATTACGGTAGACTTTTCTCTATTCATAGTGTTCTCTATGACCTGTTTATAGTCTGTGTATATATTGCAGCGATAGATCACTATTCATTATAATTACATGCACGGTATTATTTGGAAAGTTGGAAATATGAAATATGATTTGTAATTTACAACAATTTTGAACCCTGCTGGATAACCAAATATTTCCAAGTTAAAAGTTACATATAAACTTCTCTTTATTAATTCATATATTTTTCATTGCGTCAATTTCTATTAAAGTTTTAATATATGTTCTATCTCTGTAATTAATGTCCTTTTTATCATAATGAATAACTTTGTATTGACAATTAAAATTCTTATAGATACTTTCTACTCTCCTACAAAATACCTATTTTTTCTGCTCACAAATATTCAATAATTGGCTACTAATCATTTCGATTATTTCTTATGCCTATTTGAAAAAATATACTATAATCATTTAAGTAGTATATATACATATGTATATGTATATGTATATATATATATATATATATATATATACATATATATATATATATATATATATCTACAGAAGATTTTTTTATTTCTTATAGCATCGAGAACAATAGAATCGTCATTTAAGAGCGAAAAATCAACAGTCAGAATGAACAATGATTAATTAATGAATATCTTCGACTGGAACAATTTTATGTGATTTGTGAAAAGGTGAAAATTCATTTTAAAGGGGTTTATATTGTACTTATTCAATATCTTAATCGAATTGACTCTTTCATTCTATCTGTTAATCGAAGATTAACACTGACAAGATTATTTTGGGCACTTGGTGAGATGTTTCCAAAATCAATCATTTTAAATTACTATAATCAGATGAAACAATAATTCAGTTTATTATCACCAGTTACAAAGATCAAATTCGAAGTAAAAGAAGAATATATAGGTTAAAGAATAGAAAAAATTTAACTCTTCACTATATTAAACTTAAATTTATACAACAAGAATTACTTGCAAAAAAAATAAAATTTTAATATGAAGTTATTATTCTCTTCTACAAATTCAACGAACTTCGCTCCTACAAATAGCTTTTTTTTAATTAATGGAATCTGTAGGAGTTATATTCGTCCAATTATTATTAAAATTCAACTATCATTTTTTTAGAAGTCATTTTTCCTATGTAATTTTTTTCTTTTTTTTGCTCTGTTTTGATAAATAAATAATATTCCTTTTCTATTCTCAAAATTTAATGTTTTTCTTTTATGTTTTTAAAAGATACTCCAAGAGATAATTTTCTTAGTTTCCATGAAAACATAGTAGAAGTTATAGGAAGATCACCGAATGAATTCCATTAATTTTAAGAGTACATCCATTCGAAATAGTAAAAGCAACAAATGGCGCTGAGATATCATGTAAAGTTCATTAAATTCACAAAAAATACGCAATTTTACAATGTGAATAAAGTATAAAATCATTTCTTGTATTATTTAAATTCAAATCTAGCAGTTTTATAAAATTAATGTAAAAATTGACAAACTGTTCCTAATAATAAAGAAAATTATATTTAAGAATACCATGTTAATTATTTAAAAAAATATTAGTTTCACAAATGATTTATTTTTCAACTGCAGACTACAAAGAAGAATATCTGGACCTATGTCCAGAACTGATTATTGATATTTTTTGATTGTTGTTTATTCAAATTTCAGCAGTGATAACTATATTTTTTTCAATGCTTCAAGAATCAAAAAAATGAATTCAACGCTAAGATACAGCTTTTTCTGTACCATGAAACTTTGAGAATGATAATATTCCCATCTAAATGCACATAAAAAACAATCAAAAAAGATCAATAGTCATTTATGGATTTATTTGTTCAGATATTTTTTCTAATTACTGATATGAAAAAATATTTCATTTGTGAAAATGAATTCAGTCACACAGTAAGGAATGTTCTCTGGATAAACATAACTACCAAAAATAACAGATTTATTTTAAGTCTTCCTAAAATATATGTTTAATACGTATTTTCTAATCGCTGTAAATATTTTGGAATACAAATCGAATAATCGAAATTTCATCATTAAATTCACATATTCATCATAATCATTCATTTTCATCATAATTATTTTTTCGAACCTTAAGACAATGTTTTCATAATTTGAAATTATTTTATTTCTATGTAATCACTAGCAGAAGTTTTATATTTATAAATATCAATTTATATATTGATAAACAAATACTTATAATCGAAAGTAAAATTTAAAAATCTAGTTGACATTTAGATAAATATGATACGATATAATGTTTATGTATTATTTATACAAAAGAAAATATATGTTTTTAAAATCATTGCATATATTTTCTTAACGTGAACGAAAAGAAATGTAATTAAAACTAAACTGTACATAAAAAGAGTCGAACAAAGGTAAAAAATTGTTATTTAATTAAATTTATTTTCTCTTATATATCAATTTGCTTTCAAAACACTAATTCACAAAATTGTCACTGTTAATACACCGCACCATTAAATTACCAATGTAAATAATATATTACATAATCCATTATATTTATTTAACGCAAACGTCAATTACCTTTGGTGACAACATAATCACCTTAATAGCGACAACCTTTTGTGTTTGGTTCCTTACGGTTTAGTGCGTTTAAGCCTTATATAACGAGTAGGGTTGACAATAAGTCATTAAATTATCCTTTCTATAAAACAACAATGGTTAGTGGATACAATGTGATAATACATATTTTTTCCAAGAGAAACTCTTTTAATATTTATTTAATGCGAATATAATGCAGTAATCCGTTTAAGATCATGTTTGGAAATATAATTTTTTACATTATTTAATGAAAGTTGAAAATGCTTTTATATTAAGTTCATATCGATATTTGTGTGTGCGTTGATAGAGGAGTTTGTTTAAATTTTAATCTGAAAATAATAAGAAAAAATATTTTTTACAAATATTTCTTTATATATTAATTAAGTTCAATTTACTGTTATTGTTGTAATACTTTTTTTTCCATTCTATTAGACAAATCTTATATTTTTCTGCACCTCTTAAGATGATGAAATTGTCATCAAAATGCAAGCAAGCAAAAATCAATAATCAGTAATAATTTATTGTTCATCAATTCAATTATTATTTTGCAAAAAAATATTAAAACAGTGGAAAAGATCCGAAAATGCATTAAGACTTCATCGACTCAAATCCATCAGCTTTTTTTTGAGATGGGATTCGTCAGTTACCCGAAAGATGGAGAAAATTTAGAGATATTTTGAGAATTGAAATGTATTCCATTTTTCTGTAAACATTTTATATAAAAAAAGCATTGAATTAATTTTCACACTAAATAACATAGCTCTATTGTATGCATTAGCTTTGTAGAATCCCTCTGAAAAAATCGGATTTAAAATTCTAAACAAGATTTAATACAGTAGAAAGAAAAGATTTAAATATTTAAATATATACACAAACTGGTAATCGTACTTATTAATGTTATTATAAATATTTTCTTTTAAAACTCTCAAAATAACAATAATTCTATGTTCTTTATCAAAAAAATCTTAATTAAAAAGTATGAATCTTAATAGAAAATATTTGCTGGTGTAAATGTTGCAAATCATATGTTTCTGATTCTTTTACGACATTTTACAACTTTCTTAATATTCGGATACGTATTGAACTTAAAAATTTAGATTCAACAATAAAAAAATGAGAAAAAATTATAAACTAGAACTTATATTTCTAATCTAATAAAATTTTTATTATTTTTATTGAATAATTATCTTTTTATGAGTAGTTCTTTAAAATTAAAAGTGAATGAATTCATTGTAAATCTATTTTTAAATACGAATGAAACCGTTGTGAAAATTCTTTCAAATCCTCGTATTTTTCTCGAAAAGAAAACAATTCTATGTCGATACAATACATGTGTTGTTTTTATGGTGATCAGTGTTCCCTCGGCTAAATTTTAATGGTCCATTTATGTACTATCCCCTAGTGTGTGGAATCAACGAACACGTTCGTCTGCGTCAATGCGGTTTTTGTGTTACACGCTTTGATGTTTACGGCGGTGTGATTGTTGATTTTGATCCAAATTTTCGAGAATTAATGTTACGGTAAAAGGAACATGCTATTTGTGACGTGTTACGCCACGAAAAAAAAATACAGCGGATCGTTAATTTCGTTTCACTCCCGCCGGCGACACGAATATCACGGCGTCGGGCTTTAATTATGTCGGCGTGGTACCGAACTTGAAAACCGATACAAAATGATAACTCTCTTTTTTTATACAGTACGGTGCTTAGTATCTAATTTGAACTAAACTTTATTACCTACGGTTGTGTAAACATTATCCTACTCTTTTATTTGCTATTGACTGTATTATAAAACGTTTTACGGAAAGTGAGGATGGAATAAATTAGTTTTTATATTTCGTTACATATATATATATATATATATATGTTTGTATGTATAAATATATATGAGCATTAATTAAAACATGAAAAAAACAAATTAATAATCAAGCAAACTAATAAAATAAAAACATTTTGCGAGTGTTAAACCGAAAAACATGTTTAAAAAACATCAATATTAAAAATATATAGCATATATATATATAAATGTTTGTGTGTGTGTGTGTGTATGTGTATATAATGTTCCTTATACCTACAAAAGTAAATATCTACGACAAATAGAAAGATATGAGTGAATCCATAAAGTTTAATATTGTGGAACAGGAAAACATTATACAGCGTGACCAAAATTAAACGAAACCTGAATTTAAATATAAATATTTTTGATACAATTTACTAATGATAACTAACTTATTTATCTCAATAATTAAAGATCAGTCCCGTGTATACTTTTTTAGGCGTTCAAATAGTATACTGTCGAGTTTCTAATATGTATTTATATAATTTTTGTAAATATTATTTTCTATTAAAACGAAAACAATACTTTTATAGTTTTTTTGGGAAAAACATGCAAGTCATCAAAAATGACCTTTTTTTTCTTGATTTACTTGGAAGAGATGGGACTCATATTCAAGCTAATACAATAATTACATTTAAGGATATTTTTTACTCGTACAGTTTTATGAAAAGTAAATACTAATTAATCAAACGAACTTTATTTGAATACTCGAAAAATATTCAATTTATATTTGAAGTTATGTGAAAAACATTTTCAACGTGTCTTATATTGCTTATTTTAGAAATAATCATTTAGCTTTGTATACATTTTTTTATTGTTAATATCAACTTCAATTATATGTTATTGTCAAATTAAACTGGATGTATACATAAGTTGAAAAGATCAAAACATATGATGATCGGAAAATATTTTTATAATTCATATTACACTACTACAAAACTGAACAAAAAAGCAAAGGACGGAAATTTTAATCGTAACATATCGATTATAAAATAATACATGAAAGTTTAAAAACTTTTTTAAGAAAATATTTCGTATTCAAACGAATAAGTTTTGTATACAATTTAAAAGCATGATTAATAAACAGAATTAATTTAAAACTTTAATTTACAATTGTGGAGATTAAAAAAGTTTTGTTGTTTCCAACATGTACTACATTTGTTAGCAATAATTTATTACGCAGGTACATCATGTTCTAATAAATCATTCGACGAAACTGTACTATAAATAGAAAGACAATATTAGTCACGTTCATAAATTTGTGACATCCTACTAAATAAAACTCGCGTACGAATAAATATTCTAAAAAATTTCTCATAAACTTTTTACCCGTCGTCACTGTTGACAAGCGTCGTGTTTACGCATTTCTGTAAATCTGAGCAAAAAGAACAGAGGAGTGGCGGTAAAAAAAACGCACACACTTACATAGTAATAGTTACACGCACACGAAATACAAAAAAAGTACGATTCAACATCATTAAATAAGCTTGTCATCTTGTGACAAACGTCACGAGCGGTTGTATTTCATTTGGCACAAGAGCTTCTTGTTTCTTCTTAAAGCGTCGCGCCGACAACGACGGATAACGCGAGGCGCCCACGAACACGACGAAATGCAGGCGGTCGCGCGAGACAGAAACACAAGCATTTGCGTCGAAGAGCAACGGAGGCCTACGATGACGCCAAAGCGCTGACATCAGTTGAAAGCATCATTCCAGTCGCTAATCAAAACTGACAAATTCGCTCATACGTCTAAGGACGAACGGACGGACGGACGGACGAATGAACGAACAGACAGGCAGACTGACGGACGGATGGACAAACCATCATGCTTCATTGCTAAGCGACAGACACAAATATAATCACGGTTATATATATTGTAGTCGTTCTATAAAATTGTTGCCGTTTATTATAATGGAAAACGTTCAAACATTTCATGGAGAATTGTGGATTACATTCTGTGCATTATAAGAAGTTTATGTCCGATTGAAGAATATTTCGTAGACCTCGTTGTTCGAAAATACGGAAATAATTAAACTGAATGACTTCATATACAAAATGGAACAACAACAATATAAAATGAACATTTTCTTTTCTAAGAAGAACACATCAGTCGAATATTTTTAAAAAAAACCAATCTGTTGGTTGACCGGTCCAATAATTATTTTTTTTCTATATAGAAATTCATGTTTTTTAAATCGAAAACGGATCAATATTATTTTTTTAGAAGAAATCTCAATTTCATTTTACTACTTCTAATGAAATCTCACTAAATTCAGCCATATAAAATATACGCTTATCAAAAACAGTAAATCTCCTTATGAAGAAAAATTTGGAATCTTACAAGTAAATCAAATAGTAAGAGATATTTTAAATATTTGATGTTTAATAGATTAAATAAATAAAATTAGCTTTATTTGACATATATATGATTACAATTAAAAATTTTCCCATTTGAAACTATAAAATGGATTAAAAAATAAATTTCATAAACAAGTTCATAAGTTTAATTAAAAATAAATGAATATATTTGTGGTAAGATATCCAATTATTATGAAGAAAAGAATTCTATGATTCCTGCAAATAAATATTACAATAATGCATATTATAAAAGCATATATATATATATATATATATATATATATATATATATATATATATATATATGTATGTATACATACATACATAAGTAGGAAATTTCATAAAAGATATTGATTTATTAATAAAGAAAAAGCATATACACACATTTTAAGAGAAATTCTTATATAGATTTTTTTATTTTTTTTTCACCTACACATTAAACTACGAAAACATAGTATAATATATAGCAATATACTGTTTATTAGTACAACTCACATTAATAAAAATAATAAACGATAGCGTTAATTAAAAAATATTTGATTAATAATATTGTTAATTATATAGACTGAATGAATTTTCCATTTTATAATTAGATTCTTAAATTTATATTCTATTATTTCTCTCTCTCTCTCTCCCTCTATATATATATATATATACATATATATATATATATATATATATATATATATGTTAAATATTCCGAAATTTAGTGGACAACAATGACTAAAATCCTTTTATAGTAACATAGTTTGCGTGACAAGCAAAATTAGGATAATTAAAGTCTTTAGATGTTTATCTCGTATTAATTTCGACAAAACTGATTAAATTTTAAATAAATATAATATAAGGTGTAGCTCAACGATCCATTTCCTTGTTTCACAATTATTTAAGTGATTGATAATTTAGTTTGTGATCGATTCGAGCTGTTTGTTTATTTAATTTATTTGAATATATTATAGGTTTCATGGTATCGACGTATTATAAAATTATATCAGAACTGTATAATTTTCTATATTTCACGTTAATGATATATTATTAGATTTTGCAAAGTGTTTGATTGCTGTTATTCATAAACGAAATGAAACGTTTTCTCAATTTATTTTTAGTACAATGAAGTCACTTTTATGTGTTATGGTTTTTTGTGCATGAATTTTTCTTAGTAGTTTAAAATTATTTCAGAGCACGATTTCTTTTTATAAATTGTATGTAATAGGTTCACAGAAAATATATTTTTTTTAATATTTAAAAAAAAACTTTACTTATAAGGGAAAGAGTTAATAATTACTGTAACTGAAAAACAATAATAATATTTAGTACTTAAGGAAAAAATCAAAAATTTCATTCGAAAAGAATGGAAGTAAATATATTTTAACTGTGTTTTACAACTGAAGCTCGTTAGGATTTTTTTCTCGATAAAATGTTAAAAAAGAAACAATAAATCGAACACTTTTTTTAATTCGTTAATACATGTTATCCTCTTCAAAACAATATTGACAAACCGGTATAAAGAATTGCATTTGGATCCAGACCGTTGTAATTTCATAAAAAACATTGATCAGAATCCATTTAGCTGCGTCATTAAAACACATTTATTATGGTGTTTAAAAGTAAAAAAACATCTCTGACAACATTTATCTTTCCTCGTATAAATACTCCTCTTCGTGTACACTAAATATACCAACGTAGTAGTGTTAAAAACCAAATAAATAGACACTTGTGATAAATGTGTCGACAGACTGAAAATCCGTGATTTACAACGCCCATGAAATACTGCTGAAGGGAGATCGCTCTCGGTGCTAGCTGGCTCACATTCGAAACGAGCGACAACGAAAAAAAAATACATAATTCTAGTTGACGGGTTGGCTTGTTCGCGGAAGAGATTGAGCGACGCGGATTTGCAAGCAAATAGAACGACGTAGAAAGAAATGAAGAAATGTAACTGAAATATTGCGCCGCGCTGCGCCGGCGGTGAGGTCATTCGATGCGACGAGTGTGGGGCAAATGAAAATGAGGAGTGTAAGCGCGCGCGGCGGCAGGAACGGATTTAGGAAAAGGGTGCGTGCGTGTGACGCCGCTTAAGACAGCGGCTTTATTGGCCAAATTTTAGAACATTAGCCGCCCGCACCGCTCGTCTACTAAATAACGCTATCCATCATGCTACTAAGGCCGTCGGGAAACATTTTGAAATTGGTGTACGAAATAAATATATCAGTGGCGAACGTAAGAAAGCCGAATGATTTGTATTGTCGCGTGAGTTACGTTATTTTTATGTAGATCATTTGTGTGCGTAATATTAGATTATAAACAAACATGTATATACTAGTTCCTACATAAATATATACATCGAATGGAAAAAAAATATGAAAATATTTCTCTAGTGGTCGGCTAATTAATAAAACAACAAAAAATAACAATCAAACACCTATTAATTCTTAATTTTGCAAAACTTCGATAGAATCACCAGTTTTAATATTCATTAAATTACTAACTACATTACCTAAAAAAATTTAATTAAAACCTACGAAAAAATAATTTAATTAACAAGTTTGAACTTTAAGTTTGTTTCATTTTATATCAAGCATGAAGATTTTTCCCTACCAAATTTTTATTTAATATTTCCTCTATAAAATATTTATGATTTTATAAAAAAAACTCTGTGTAATTAAATCTGTATGTTTCGCACATATTCCATGTATATTATTTCATACTGACTGTATTTTCACAAATTATTTCTCCATTTATTGTATTCGAGTAAGAATGTATCAAAATATATTACAAAGAAAGTTTTTAGTAACCAAATAACATGTCATAACTTT
The DNA here is from genome assembly GCA_034766995.1 of Acanthacorydalis orientalis. Taxonomy (NCBI): domain Eukaryota; kingdom Metazoa; phylum Arthropoda; class Insecta; order Megaloptera; family Corydalidae; genus Acanthacorydalis; species Acanthacorydalis orientalis. The sequence continues at coordinate 7,988,277 of CM068318.1, forward strand.
GAAATAAAAAAAATATGTTTACTAAACACCAATAATTTATAAAGTATTGATGAAGACAAACAACTGATAATTATAATGATACATGAAATACAGAATTATAATTAGAAAGGATACTTATAAGGAAAAGTATAACTGATATACTTCGTATTGTATAGAATAATAGAACAGTTAATTATTAAACGACTGATATATATATACATATATATATATATATATATATATATATATATACATATTAGGTTTAAAAATTAATGTCTCTTTAAATTGAATCACTCATAAGTCTGTTTTTAATTAAAATATTCTTTCAACGTTTCAGAATTTTGAAGTGCGAACCTTAAAATTTAAAAAAAACTATATATCTTAGCCAAGCAGTCGGCATAACCTTACAAAAAAGTAGTGTATACAATGGCATCTGAAAAGCAGTATATACGCATTGCATACTTTTCGCATTCCAGTTGAAAAAATGCTGCCGAAGCCGCAGGAATGATTTGTTCACTTTTTCGACGCATTAAACATGCAAAAAATTATAAAACAGTGGAGGAGATAGAAAAATGCATTACAATTTCATAGTTTTACAGCCGGCATATTTTTTTCAACAAGGGATTCGTCAGTTACCCGACATATGGAGAAAAGTTATAAAAAATATAGGGAGTATTTTGACGATTGAAGTGCATTTGATTTTTCCGTAAATTATTCATTTTCTACAAAAAAGGCACTGAATTAATTTGTACATCTAATAGACATCACTGTTTAATATCTTTGTAAATAATTAATAAATTTAAATACTAAATAATGCAATTCCAATTGAAATATAGCATGTGTTCATAATAACTTTAATATTAGTTTTGTAAGAAATGTATATTTATTATTTTAATACTTTGTTTATAAAAAATTCCCACGAATACGAATTCATTCATACGAATCAGTGTCTTATGAAATATGATACGGGAAGAACGCAAATGATAATTAATTATAACAAAATATATTGTTTGCGGAACTTTTTCAAACAAATGTCAGGTTCTAATGACCTACGTTATCGACGCGCACTTAAACTGGAGATAACGAAATCGATAGAACAAATTAACTATTTTTTTAAACAAAAATATTTCGATAAGTTCAAGCATATATCTAGAATCAATTTGTAAACAAAAACGAAATATGATTTAAATTTAAATGCGCTCGTTTCTGAACACGTTCAGTTGCCTGCGAATTCTGTCCAAATCCTCCTAAATATCTAAAATGAAAACAATGGCCGCGCTCTCTTCGATGATAATTTCCAGAAACAGTGCTGTGTGTCAATGGATATAACGCAGCGCATGAGGACAGTTAGCGAATGGTAAGTTGAGCTGCTATCCGTACAACATCCACTGATACCTCTGCCAACAGTTTTAGCTCGGCTCGCTTTTAATGAAATGAGGTTTTAAGTAAAAGCGTTTGCAATTCAACAACCATTTCGGTCGACGGCGAGGGCGAAAGAACATCTAGAAATATGTTTAATTAAATATGGCTTGTTTATGCTAAGGCTTTTAATCCTTATCCGGGAAGTGAACGAGTGGTACACGTCCGTGTTATTGTACGAGTACAGAACATATTAGATTGTTCCCAAGTGTAACGGTGTCCATAATAACTTTTATGGCTGCTGTGTGTGTTGTGTTACACTGCATGTTTCCAAGATTTCTCAATTTGAATCGTCTTGTTCGAGTTTACTGTACGACGGCATTGTAAAAACGGAACCGAGTTTATTCTGTTTGATGTAATGGATTGAATGTAAGATTCTAGATGATATTATCGATGCAAGTTTGTTCGAAAGTTACGAACAAACTTCAGTCGTACACTTTTTGATTAAATTATGGTAGATCAGTGGGAAATTGCAACATGTTTCTTATAAGTCGTTTTCTTTACAATTACCGCACGAAGTTTAAAATCCATAAAAGTTTCGACAGATTTAGTAAACACACGTTGTTTTTCTTTACCTTAAAAACACTTCATACAAAAAATATGGACTTGTAATTTATAAAACAGCTACTTTTTGCTTCTCATTTCAATAACAAATATCAATAATTTTTTAACATAAGAAACTCTGCTAAGTTAAATTAACAAACTTTATCACAATGCAGTTCTGACACTGTTAACGAATTCACTCTTACAAATTAATTATTTTCTCACCACATTAATAGTAATTTTTTTAAAAAAAGATCAATCACTGATTATTGATAAACCATATAACGATTTATATCATGCATGTACCCTTTAGTGTTTATAAATTTATATTTACCTATCATGAAACTCAATAAATAAAAATCAGTGACCAAATACATTATCTTTAATATTTCTGCTCCTATACATACTTTTCTATATTCATCTATATTGTGCTAATCCGGCAATTAAATTGCCACACCTCACACACACATACACACCACACACACATATATATATATATATATATATATATATACATAGAAGAGATATTAGACGTATATGTTTAAAAAAAGAAATATGCGAACGTAAGCCATCATTTTATAGAATAAAGAAAAAATTTAAGATATTCTGAAATAAATGGTTAACAAACATTGACTTTTATCGAAAAGCTAGCGGAAGGATCTACCTACTACATCATTTTAGAGAATAACTGCATGAACTTGAATACATACATACTTGGTACAATAGAAGTTAAGTTGTTAAAATATTGATTCTAGTAATGCAACATGCGGCGGATTTCCAGTTATACACGATTCACTGTCTTGAACTCGGATATATAATACGAGTGCACTTTAAAACACATATAGATATTTATGAATATAAGAGGATATGTAACTGAAGTTGTCGATAAAGTCAGTTCAAAGGACGTTCTTATTTAAGACCTTACACTATTTTACTGTCTATAATCCGCAGATATATGAAACGAAAGAGTGGATGAATGTTACGTTATTCGCAATTTTTAGATTATCGTGTCCTGTAAAATATAGTTTACAATATGTATGAATGTTATATAGATATTATTTTCTATTTGAATTCAATTACTTTTTCGAAATGTACAGAAAATGTGTTTTATTCCATATACATCTTTTATACATTGGATTACATATTTACATAAACATTGAAATGCATCACAGAAAATATGACTGTCTTTTAACCAAATGCGAGACGCAAATGCGATATTAAATAGATTTGCTTGCATACAATTTATGTTAACGGTGAATATAATTCACTTATACTAAATAAAATATTATTATTTTATTATTTATTTGACTATTTAAGAGCCCATAATATAAAAGCTGTAAACATTAGTTCGCTGTCTTTAAATTGATTCAATCATAACTCTGTTTTAAATTTAAATATTTTCTCGGCATTTTACGATTTTGAAATTCCAACCTTAACATTAAAAACGCTATATGTCTTGGCTAAACTGTTGGCATAACCTCACAAAACAGTAATGAACACGATGGCATCCGAAGAGCAACATATTAGACATTGCATACCTTTTGGATTCTTGTTAAAAAGAATGCTACCGATGTCACTGATTTGTTCAACTTTGAGGGAAGGTATTATGACGCATAAAACATGCAAAAAATAGTTCTTTTCGATTTATTAGATCGAAAAATTCCAAGACAACTGAACAAATTTGATGACGAGGAGTTTGAACAGCTGTTAAGTGAAAACTACGTTCGAACTGAACAGAAACTCGCTCAAAAACACGATCCATCAAGAAATTTTCTATTGTATACATCGCCTGAGAAAAATTTAAAAGCTTGCCAATGGATTCCACGTGAACTCAGACTAGAAAATAAAGAAAGTAGATGCGATACGGCTATATCCTCGCTCATATGGTTTAAAAGGAAGGATTTTTTGCATAAAATCATAATCAGGGATGAAAAATGAGTTTTATATGACAATCTTAAGCTGTGAAAATCATGGATTAAGCCTCAATAAACCAACGACTCCAAAACCAAATATCCTAGCCAAAAAAATATAATTGTGTATTTGGTTAGGGTAATTAAGGATGTGGAGTATTATAAATTGATCGAATCTGATCAGACTGTAAATTTAGAGCGTTACTAACAACAGCTTATTCGCTTGTGTGACGAATTAGTGAGAAAAAGACTATTCACTGGCGAGGGAACAATGAAAATCATTTTACATGAAGACAAAGTTCTGCCGCACGTCAAAAAGAAAGTCGAGATATCAGAAAAGACTAAAGTTATTTGTTCATTGGACTGGGAGGTTTTCCGTCATGCAGTACATTCACCAGACTTAACCCTGTCAGATTATTAGCTGGTCTCGTCTCTCCAGCACCACCTGGCTGATACACATTTTAAAATAGAGAAAGAGATCTGGAAATACCACCATCTTTTTTCGACGTGAGATTCAACAGTTACCAGACAGATGAAGTAAAGTTATACGAAATAATGGAGGATAATTTTCTGATTTAAGAAATGTATCTCATTTTTTCATAAATAAGCATTCTTTTTCTATATAAAAGAGCACCGAATTAATTTGTACACCTATATTTCATATAAGCTAATCTGGATTTGATCGAAATTTCAAATTATTATTAAATAGAGTTTAATTAATATTGTATTTAAGTTTAAATATTAGCAGGATAGTTCAAACAGTCATATCAACAGTTTATATGAATGCATATTTATAAAAATATAATACAACTGTCAAGAGTTCACTTCTTGTATTGAAAATCTATAAAAGAATCTATTAAAATATTTTTAAAATTATATATTTAATTCAGGTAAAGTATTTTCGGAAATGAAAACCCGTAATTCTATTTTTAAATATTCCTAGAATGTAACAGAACCATTTACTGTAGAACAATATTTAAATATTCAATCCTGTTTATGCATGCGTTACGTTTGTGTCTCAAGTGTAAAACATTAGAACTACTTTACACACGATGTGGATATAGTTTTTACACGTAATCGATGAAATAGGGGAGTTCTGTTCGTGTAACTCTCTGTAATACCAGAGCGAAGCCATTAGTGGATTGAGATAACATTGTTGGCAATGGCAATTTTGTTCACGCGCCAACTACTATTTTGGAACTGGAATTTTGTCATTTAGATCAGGAAGTTAACAGCTCGGATATATGTTTTTTATATGCAAAGTGGTACGTATAATGAAATAGTGCTACTTTCTCTATGATTTCGTACAAGTTCAGGCGATATATTTACGCTTATCATAAAACATGTTAATTATACTAAAATAGTTTATGGTGTAAATATTTAATAGAACAATTTAACGTACATATATTAATGTTATATTTTGATTTATGTCGTTTATATTTAAATAATATTTCATTCATTCGTAGGAATAAATCTTTCCCTGGTGTCGATTTTATATACAAGATAAAATCTGAAGGATTATAGTAAATTATACAAACTGAAATGTTTTATTGATAATTGATTATTGCAGTGTTTAAAATATTTGAAACATTTAAATCTGGTAAAACGAATCTTTTCAATTAAAATTCTAATTCATTTCAATATTCGCATTGATAAATATTATTTATTAAAAAAACAACCGAAGAAATAATTTGTTTTATATAGCAATAAATCAAATTCACAATATTTCAGAATGCCATTTTCTTAATTTACATTTGAATATATTTAAAATAATTTCGTACCAATTAATCATTGGAAAAAAAGAATACTTTATATTTTATATTTAATTTCGGTAAAAATGAAGAAAATGCATTTATATTCATTAAAAATTATGTCATCGTCAAGTGATATTTATATTTTGATAATGTTTGTTATATATGATTAATTGATTTAAATATTTATACTACTTTCTAATATATTTTTTAAAGCTAGAAAAAAGAACACCAGTAGCCTCAATGAGTTAAATGAAATAATTATGAATAATGGGTACATTAGGGCATAAAAAATAACAATTTTTTAACTGAATAAGCATTAAGAAAAATATTCATTTTTATTTCTTAACTAAGAAATCATTATTTTCAGTTCTTTTCTTTTTTTCAATTATGTAGATCATTCTACAACTTAACACTCTGAATTTTACGGAATTATCATTGAAATGAATATAAATTACCAAATAAAAATGAACAATAACCATTTATTAAATATTTTTGTTCAGAAAAAAGTTTGCATTTTGTAAGGCGACTAAAAAATGCATTTGAGAAACTACAATAATAGTAAATTCATTTTATTAACAATCGAGTCAGTTGTATTTTTATTAGAAATTCCAGAAAAACTTCAATTCTTCAATTATATTTTGAGATTATGTTAGATTCATTTAAGCCCCATTTTTATTTTTCTATTAAGCTTGTTAAACTATAATATTATCTTTTTTATCCTATAAAGCTTTCCAATTTGATTTTCCAAACGTATTTTCAACATTAGAATTAAAACCAGTAAAATCGTTCAATAGAATAGAGTGTTATAGGGATTAGTCTGGAATATAATCACTGTTGATCTCATCAAATCTGAAGATAATTGCGTTTATTCTCATTTTCTCGTTATTTCTATTTAAAGGGAATTTTTTATTGTAAATTACGCAATATCTACTAAAATTGAAGTTTTCTAGTTAAAGACACATTTAACATTTTTTTTAATTATAAAATATGAATCTCTTAGCGATTATTTATTATTCGGTATACAAATTAATTCGGTGCCTTTTTGTGGAAAATGAATGTTTAAGGAAAAATTGAATACATTTCAGTCTTTAAACTATCCTCCATTATTTTATATAACTTTACTCTATTTGTCGGGTAACTGACGAATCCCTTGTCAAAAAAAGATAGCGGTTTTGAGCCGATAGAGTTAATGCATTTCCAAACTTGTCTTTTTGTATATTTAATGGGTCGCACCTTCTTTCAAAGCTGAACTGAAATCATTTCCGCGGATAGGTCACATTTTTTCAACTTGAATGCGAAAAGTATACAATGCCTAATATACTATTTTTCTGACGCCATTTTGTTCACTACTGTTTTGTGACGTTATGCCAATTACTTGAACAAAAGTGTAAAGTATTATTAAATGTTAAAGTTGACACTTCAAAATCCTAAAACGGTGAGAAAATATTTTAATTTAAAACAGAGTTATGTTTGCTTCAATTTAAAGGCACGAAAATAAATTGCGAAAGAGAATGTATTACCAAATGAATTTTGTTCTAATATTAAAAAATGAATTTTATTTAACTAATAATAATACTGAGATTGAAAAAGATATTCTATGAAATAAAAATTCAAGAAACCATAGAATTACATAAAATAATTCTGTAGGTGTTCTTCTTGGCGGATCACATGAGTTTCTGTTCTTCAATCCTAGTTTTTGCAATATTTAAATAGACTTAGGAGTGTCTAAAACCTTTCTGCAGATAAGTAAAGTACATAAACTAGTAGCAGAAGATAGAAACTCAAGTAATATAAAAATACGAAGACTATCAGATCAATCAACGGGATTACAGTTTAAAAAAACTTACAAATACATTTCACACATGATATCATTTTTACATATCGTCAATTTTTGAACTATCGGAAAATATTCTAAATCAAACAAGAAAAATAAGGTTAGTGTATTTTAAATAATTTTAATTTTTTTAATGTTCATAATCTTTTTTTGGAATTTAAGTACCAATAATATAATAATTTAATCAATATGGAAAGGAGTACTTTCCTTCGTTGCAGATGAACATTTCCATTTAACCTTTTTATTTAATTACGTAACTTTAGAGCGTTGGGTAATTTGAAACTTGATATTATCCACACATAGGCGAAACCTTTTCTGATAATAAAATTTTGAAGCGAAATTGTGAATGCATATTTTTATCTTCATTTATAAACTCGTGTTAGTTGTGCATGTAAATTATTTTTTTTTACTAGATAGAAAATTTTAATACATGCATACGTAGAGGTAATAAGAAATTCATTTAAGATTAATTAATACCATGCATTTTCTTTTATACAAAATTACTTGCTAGAAATCTGTCTGTTAGTAATTAAAACTAAATTGCATGAAAAAACTTATAACATAAATCATTTTACTATGAATGTTTTATTAAAATTGATTACACTTATATATTTTAATAAATCACTCGATTTTAGAATTTAATTTATTCTCTACAATAAGAGCATTTAAATTTACAAAGATTGATGTTCTGATATTTAATTAGGAAAAATATACGAAAAAGGAGAAAAAAATGCATAATTAGAAAACACGTTTCATGAAGAAAACATGTAAAGGAATCGCATAAAATTATTACATGCACGAAAACAATATTCGCATCCGAACTCGCGCCGTATCGATTACATCAGTAGATCAATGTGTGTTCTCTCAATAAATGTTTTTCTTCCTCTCATTTTTTCCTCCACCACTCATTTCATTCACGAAGAAAATTGCGAAACGCTCGTCAGCAAAAAGAATCACGGTATAAAAGAGACAAAAATGAGCTCATATACGTGAAATGTGATTGATGAGGTTTAAAAACATTCAAGAATATAGAATAGCTTTTTGAAGGAAGGGTAACACGAGAAAAAAGTTCGATAAATAAGAAAAGTCATCGTTATTAGCGAAATTAATGGCGTAAGATTTTTTTTCTTGACGGTATGTTTCGACCCTCGGGTTAGAAAGGGAGAGATAATGGCATGGCACGAAAGTCATTTTTTATAGACATACTTATTTGATAGATGTAGACGTAATTTTTAGAGAAACTGATATACATATCTATATATCATATAGACAATAATATATATATATATATTATATATCAGTATTTATCTACAAACATAAAATCAACTTTTCATCCACTTCCATAACATCTTTTTATTATTTGAAACATAAAACATTAAAATTTCTTGTCTATAAATATTCTTTTTTCAAGTTGACACAATTCTACTAAAACTGTAAATAATTAAATTACTGCTTATTCAAAATAATTAAATTATTTTGTATTTAAAACGAAATCTATACTTATTTTTAACAATTTGCCTAATACAATAAAAAATATATAATAAATGGAAGAAAAACATTTTATTTCAATTGATTTTTTTGTTTTTCTTCGTATAAAAAATAAATAAACATATATATGTATATATACATATATATATATATATATAATCACACAATTGGAGTAAATGTTTAAAGTATTTTTACAGTTGCAATATTTAAAAGTTTATTCCAAATTTTGAAATGTCACTGTTTCAAAATAAGACACAAGCTAATTAATGTATTGAAAAGAATACCTTTCAAATAAAAATGTAAATGAATTTTCTAAACGATCTTTTATTAGTTTCATGATTTTGATACGGTAAAACAATGTGTAATTAATTATAATAAAACGTAAGCATATAATTTGAAATGACTCAGCAAAATATTTACATTAATTAAACTTAATGTTGCTGTGAAACGCTGAAAAGATTTTCCCAATTACATCATTCACTGTAATACTTTCACTTGGTTTTCTATAGAAATGTACCAAAAAAAGAAGGGATAAATAATATATATATATATACATATAATAATCTTTTTAATGTGACATACGTTACAAATAAAATCCAACCTCACTATGTACTGGTAAGAAGTCGTTATATTAACTGTTCAGCCACGACCGCTTTTATACACTTTAAATGGGACAGTATTACCATTTTAATCAACATTTTAGATGAAAAAGTGTTCAAATGTATGTGAACGAGTGTCATCATGTGCGTGCATGCATGCTAGTAAAAAATATACAGGAAACGTGATTATAAATCGACTGAGACTAAATAGGAATTAAGTACATTCTAAATAACGTTTCCATAAAGCGTACGACTATTACATGCGTTTAAGTAGATAATAAATGACACATTCTTTTCATGTAGTGGCAACAGCTAGTGCACGACATTTCCATAATATTGAAACTAGCTTCGCCGTGAGCTTACACAACATGTTCACATAGAGAGCAGCTGTTTGCCCAACCCATTTTCCGGAGGAGTAGTCTCATGACTCAGAAAGATATTCTGCGGTCGCTGTGGTCGCGCGTCGTAAAATCAGCTTCCGTTTCACTTCCGCTTTACCGCGACCCCACGTTACATAAACGTACTGTGTTCCGCACATGTACGAAACATATTCTCAACACTATGGTGTACTATATTGGTGTGGCTTGTGTGAGCATCACAATGTTATGGGCAGACCATTGTTCGTTATTAATATAAAACATGGCGTTCCATTTCGAAATTCGCCCGTTTATTATGAAAGAAATCATCGCAGCCGGATTTTACTCTCATATATATTTTTGAATATATATATATATACATATATATATATATATATATATATATATATATATATATATATATACATATATTTACATATACTATATCACGTTATTCATTGTTTGTATCATACTATCGAGATATATATATATATATATATATATATATATATATATTTGTAGAATTTGTGAAAAATTCATTCATTTCATCAAAACAACCTGTGCATTACTACCTCTAATAATAATACGAAAACATTTTTGAAATGTATGTATTTTTTACATTAGTACAGACATCATTTTCCAGTTTATATTATACATGAATAATAAATGTTCATTTCAATGTAAAATATTTCATACAATATACTAAATGTGAATAAGTTATATACAAAAAGTATTTATTACACGACGATTTACTATCTGAAAAAGCATATACGAATAATTTATATGATTTATATTGAATACATTTATGTATTGTTTGAAAATAAAATCGTACATGAAATGTCAAAATTTCGTATGGTCGTATTGTAATATAAAGTAATTATTTTTATATGAAACGTAAAACAGTGACAAATATACTTTATTTATTAATATATTTTTATTTGTGTAAAATATATTTTTCGAAGGTAGTAAAATTTCAATTACAAAATTGACCCTTTGCACTATGAGGTCACCTCTAACCTGACACTATTTTTCCATAGAATTCTTGAGTCACGTCTGACGTGACACTTCATATAGTTAATAAAATAAATCAGAAGGAAATAGTTTTATTCAAAAAATCTATAAAATGTTGGAGATTTTTATTCTTTTCGGGTCTAGAAGTCTGCTTTATTAATTCATATATTTTATATAAAACACACCGCAAAAGATGAAATATCATACCCATAAAACATAAAAATTTTATTCGCAAACTAGTAGAGTCACTTGTGGAAAATTTTCGATAATTTGCAAAATATTGAGAAAACCCCTTAACATCAGACCAGGAAAATTGGTTAGATGGTAGATTACATATAATAACAGGAGATCCCCAAGGCAAACATAATGACAGCTTGGTCAAATCGTAAAACAAAACGTGAAAGGCAAACAACAGTATACTTTTATGAAACTTGCGACAGGACGCCATTTTTACATATAGTAAATTGTTTTAAAAAGTATCATTCTTTAAAAAATATAAATAAAAATAAACTAAATATTTGTATTTTGACATTATGCATTCTTTATGGACATTCGTTTTGTTCATAAAGAACTGCAAGCAATTCCTTCATACCTAAGATGAGATATCAAAACCAGAAATATTAAATCAGAGTTGGCCGAGAACAAACTGGGAAAACAATTGCAGTGTAAAGAGTAAAAATGCATTATTCATTTCTTTTAATAATTTATCCACATATCCAACTATTTGCAATATTTTTTATACCGACATATCTTATTTTAGTTTAATCACAAACCATCTGGTTAGCATAGAAAGGAAATAAATTTCATTGATATTATAATTTTTAAATTTGTCAATTATTTGAAAATCATATTGTGATTTGTGAAGTGAAAAATAAATTCGTTTATGTAAATTTACAATATCTTGTAAAATATTCTCAAGTCTGATAGTTTACTTTAATGACTTGTACTGATACTAAAATATTCATATATATATATATATATATATATATATATATATATATATAGTAATCAGTATAAAATAAAAATATTTATTTCATTACACATTCAATAAATCAAAAAAATACTATTAGTATTATAAATACATACCTCTATTTCAATACGCCTGACTAACCCAACCGTCTAGAACATCAAATCAATGACAGGGTTATAAGTCTATGCAACACAAACACTGACCACGTGTTCAACTTTAAACTATTATAAATAAAATATAAAAACATGTACCGATAAAATACAAAAACTAGTTAAATGTACACTGACTTAGTTGCAAATTTCGTTACAAAAACTGTGCGTGTTTATCATGCAACCAATAATAAAAATAACATATACCTCACTGACAATTCACATGCACCGGTTTATTCTACTCGACAAAATCTAATCAAAGGTCAAGGCATGCGCACTATGAAATTAATCGAAATTAATTTACAACACTAGCTATGATAAAATTATTTCTATGAAATGCATAATGCAGTAAAGGTATAGACAGTGTCTCTCTTTCTCTTATTTAATTAATTATATTTATAGATATATTAAATTTAGTTTTGTCTTTGAAAATGTTATTGTATCATAAATTATTTTCGATTGAGACATATCAGGTGTTGCAAATATTTATGGATTATACAATATAACACAGCCTATCTACATGAGGAAGTTAATAAATAAATAAATAAATATATATATATATATATATATATATATATATATATATAGTAAAGCAGTATTTTTTTATCTATAGGGTTTGTATTAAAGCTATTTTTCTACACAATCCCCGATTATTTCTATATACTCAGCCTAACACTTAATGAGTTTCTGAATTTCTAAAAAAAAAACGTTTTGGTTTTTTGCACAGCCACTCTTACACCGTATTGATAGACTGAAAGGAATTTTAATTCTGTTTCGTTTAGTTACCATTCATGAGATTAAGGTCCATCATTACGAACCAGAGAATGATTGGAAAAGTTTGATGTGGAAGTAAACCTCATCGCCAGTACCATAAAAGTCAATATACAGGTTTCTAAAGGAAAATTAATAATGACAATTTTTATAATGGAAAGTTACATTTTAATTTGTTCATTGTTTAAAGATAAAACAATAAATAATAACAATTTCTATGAACTTTGTAGGAACTGAAGCCAAAAACCAATTCGAAAATTTTGTGAATTCTTCAACCAGCCCCATTAGTTTCGAGTTAGCACCAACTGAATTCCACTTTGTTGAGGTATTAAAAGAAGAATTGAGAGAACAATCGTTTATTTTTAATGATAAGCTAATTAAAACAGTTTATGAGCGGCTTGGTAAAAGAGAAAAAAAAATCCAGAAATTATAAACCTTTAGATTGAGTGCATAGAACTTATGAAAGATTTTGTAGAGGAAGATCATTGATAAAAAATCTTGTTTGTAGAATAAAGTTTAGTTTAATTCTTATATGTTTTTTTTCTATTTGATTTGGTCTCTATATATGATCTGATATTAAATTATACATACAAGATAAAAAACGACAATAAATTAATATAACTCTATCCACTGAACAGATTCTTATTCTTGACTGCATGAACAATTATATTCTCTTCTTACAAAATAATTATAATTTAATTCATTTATTATGATGGAAAGTGAGTTTAGACAGAAATGGTAATAAATTCTGAGCATTAAGAATAAATATAAATAAACATATTATATATATATATATATATATATATATATATATAACTTCATGGTAACTGAATGGAACCACTATGTTGTATTTCTTTTCTGATAACATAATGCAGATATACTTGAAACACTCGATATTTTCCTGTATACCAATATTCTTTTATATTTACTCAACACATTTAAATATTATCAATACTGAGTTTTTTTAACCTGAGGTAAAATAATGAAAAATTTAATTAGATTAACAATATTGATTATATGAAACATTCTGACACAAAGGAAATATTGTCATGATCCCCACTTCACATGACCATATCACCACAGAAAAAAAAGATTACAGTCGATTAATAACAAATAATTAATATTTATCACACCAACATTTCCACATCAGTAATACATTTTACAAATATGAAAAAATATTAATCAAATCATTAATTAATTTTTAATACAGTATTTAATGTTTATTTTACATCCAAATATATATATATATATATATATATATATATATTATTAAAAATATTAATAAGTTCTTAAATCTCTTTGAACATAATGATTTACATTTTCATAATTAAATTCCTAATTAATGTTTATAATTACATTTATAAACATTAATTAGGAATTAGGAAAATTTAATTCAAGTATAGCTATATATATATATATATATATATATATATATATATATATATATATATATATATATATAATATTTGTGTATCTATCCTGAGCACGTTTTCATAATATATAAACAAAAACAATATTTATAACTCATATAAAATATAAAAATTCAATAGCCTGTATAAAATACAACACGTATAGAAAATAATATAATACGATAAAATGGAAAATATATTTGATATTCAGCACAATCGGATTTTCCCCAAAGCATAAAGAATATTTTGTATATGTACATGTATATATATATATATATATATATATATATATATATATATATATGCTTATAAAGTTATATGTCCATCCCCACATCATACATTTGACAGACACAAATGCACGCCATCATCAAACGAAGAATATCCTGGAAACGCGATGAGATTTTCTTGTATGAGGCGACACAAATATTCAAAAGATGATCGCTGGCATACGTGGTTAGGTCGTCCACACAAATGGACACGCGAACCCACTGAAAACCCTTACACGCTTTTTATGCGTGCGTCAGTGTTAGTATGCACAGAGTAGAGAAGTTTGAAGGAAAAAATTTAAGTTAGGTGTGATGAGTTTCAGACGAACGGGTCTGATCAATATGTACCCTCATTATTTTACTCATGTTCTATTTGAAATATATTCGTGTTTTTATTAGAATTCATTTTAGTAATTCATTACCACTTTTTCGTTTCATTTTAACTAAATTTATTGTATGTTATAAAAGTATTTATATGTTAAAAAGGATATTTAATCAGATTTGTCTCCAAGCAAATGAAATATCTTTATAACAACACTCAAGAGAATTAGTGTAATAAGTTACAGATATGCTAGGTATTCTTTATGATAATATTTATTATTTTATTAAATGTTTAAGTACGTGTAATATAATTTACACTACTCAACCTTACTATTTGCTTTTTTATGCTTAGTTTTATTTTACAGACATAACATTCATAAGTATGTTAATCATTTCATATCTTGAAGTCTTAACTTGTTTTTATATGAGATACATGGCTATTAAACATTTATTACATAAAATTGAAAAATCGTATCAATATATAGATATATGTCATGTTTTTTATATTATGTGTGATTTAGACTTTTATATTTAGATTAGATAATTTATATGAAACAATTGAAGAATACAAGTGAAAAAAATTAAAAAAATAAAGAAAACACACTAGTTTAGTTTGTATATTTAACTGTTGAGAATATAAGAGGATCAGAATTGAATCAAAGAATAACTTATCCTTTTTCGAAAGATTAATTTTTAAATTTTCGATCAGAAAAAAGTTCTTATTTGTAGTCAAATAAGAAAACCATTTTTGTAAGTAAATTTAGTCACAATTCAAGAACTATTTTGTCAGTTATTTTTACTAGTCAATTTGTCAAATCCACTTTAAGACATAAACGTTTATACGACATATTTATATAATTTTATTAGTTTTTAATGACAGTATTTCACTTTGAAATATTAATTTAATTTTTATTAATATAATTTCAATTTAAAAATAAAACATAATATAAATAATTTGGTTTAAATGTATTCATCCAAATAAAATACTCCCAAAATAGATCATATGCACATTCATTATACAAAACAATACTTTTTTAAATAAAACTCAACACATACTGTAAATTCGAGTAAATTGAAAAATTATTTGTTACCAGTCCGATATTCTAATCACTCATTTAAGACCAATTCAATTACCCATACATAAAAGTAATATAATATACGAAGATCATTCGATTGTTACATATTTAAGTCATTTAACACGACTATATTTTCTCAAATCGCATTCGTATAATAAACTAATCTGATGTTTAAGCAGCAAACGATACGGGTTTAGCACTTATTAACCTCCATTGAATGTAATTTGCATCAGCGTTTCCTGTGACGCGCACACAATACCCGGCATATTATTTCGAGTAAAACTAGTCGCTGACCCATCGCCAAATTAAACTAACTTAACACAAACGGCCGGACGGGACCGCAACACATATGTGTAATACGTTTATACGCAGTGTCCACGCATTGATAACCATACATGAGATGACAGCTCTCTTGGATTCTAACAAAAGGGCGTGTAAGTCCGAATGAGAGACCGGGATTATGAGTGAAGACGACACGTCACCGCACGCATTTCGGTGAAAAGCTTAAGCTCCGTTATTATACACGGCGTGCAAACGCTTGAAGAAGAAAGCGGTACTCGAACACAGACACGCAAGCTTCCTGTTCGGACGTTTTATACGCAAAATGTTGAAGCATATGTGATAGGTACATTTTATTTGAATATGTACGTTTTGAACAGGCATTCGGTTTGGGATTGATAGAGATTAGAGTTTTGAGGAGGATTCTTTTTCAGGAGCTATTAGTAATGGTTTATGAAAAAACCAAGTCATTTTAGAATTATTATTTCCTGTGCCAATACTAATGAAACATTGGTCAGTTCCAATGAGTGAAAGTAAAATAAATATTTTTTATTAAAATTTGATATTGTTATAAATAAAGTATGTGAATATAAAATATTATTTGTTGAAGAATATTTTTTGCGGTAACAATTGTTAAAATTTAAGCATTCGTATGAACATATAATAAAAAATCGAATTTAGTACGATGTACGTAGTATTAAAAAAAACATTTATCTTAATTAGCGTCCAGTAATTAATATGTAATGTAAGTGAACCCCACAATAAATATGTTTATGTGTATTTTATAAACCTAAAACACATCTATTTTTACAGTATTCAAATTAAATTTTGAACACATGAAATTTACATTTTTTAATTAAGTTCTTAATATAGACATGAGTGTATTTTATTTATAAATAAAGTTTATAATCCACACATACATACATATATATATATATATATATATATATATATATATATATATATAATATTTGTTACCGATTTCATTAGAGGCACCAAAAATATGTTAATAATTGTAGTATGATACGAAAACATATTAATATTTATTAAGTGATCTGAATGTGGCGGTTTCAAACTTCAATTTTAGGTATGAGGATGTTATATAAATGAAAATATTTGATGGTAATGGTCTGAAAACTAAATAAAACTGGTGAGCTAGAATGAATGTAAAACAAAATATTTAATGATGGTGAAAATTTCTTTTTTACTGTTAATTGTAGTGTATGTTACTTTGACCTTCCAGAATTTGCTTTTTTGTTTTTATTAAATTATATATTTATGAGTATGATGTAAGTTTTTTTATATTATAAAAACCATTTCATAATATTTGAAAATTGGTGAATAATCGCTACCAGAACGCAAAATATACATTTTATAGTATATATATATATATATATATATATATATATATATATATATATATACATGTATACATACACACAGACAGATTATATATATATATATAAATGATTTAAATTAAAATTATTTGTCCATATTTGTATAATTTGTTTAAATTAACGTATAAAACCACATCATTGATTATTCATTCAGATTTAATTATTTAACAAAACAAAAAAAAAAGAATTAAAATCGGATAGGTAGATTCGTACACGTGTTCATATTTTTATATATTTGTGGATTATTCCTATTCGTTTTACACACCGTGTGGTGTAAAACAAATGTAAATAATACACAAATATATGTGCAAGTGCTGCAATGAATTATTTCGTTCATAAAGTTCTATTTAGTAGAACAATTCCCGGTGATTTATTTCGTTCGCTCGACAATAAAACAAAAGGTATGTTTTATATGCCTCGTTTTTGCCCGTTTTACTGTCTAGCCATGACCTATAAAATATATTTATATAACGGTTTTGTTTTGTGTATTTTTTCCCTTTTGCGAACGTTTCATTTTTTTAATAATCGTGAATTTTTGTATTTGGAATTTTTCAAATGGGTTCAGATTATTTCAATCATACAAAAATACCAACACACCATATATGTGTATATTTATATATATATATATATATATATATATATATATATATATATATATTAAATTCTCGACAAATATACTAGATAAAATTTATTCCACATAATGGAAAATATATGAAATATTAAATGAGACAAGCCCAAAAAACTATTTTGTAATACGATTTTTATTTATTATACATTTTATTATTTGATAATATTGTCGACTGTGATATTTCAAATTCTTTTTGCTTAAGTTTATCTAGTAATGGAAAAGAAATGTTTTAAAAAATATTTGATCTGAAAAATTAAAATAATATTAGAGTATTTTTAGTGACCTTACATGAAAAGAAAATAGCAATATATTTCGCATTTGGCAACTAATCAACATTTATCTTCTTTATATGCATGTTGTTAAATAACTGAATTTTTTATAAATATCACACAAAAATATTTAATTGAAATATAATAATGAAACAGTAATAATGACTTACAAATGATTTTTTTCTAGATAGAATGTTCAAGAAAAAAAAGACCATTATGTTCAGACCCATTCAAATAAAAATTATTAAAAATTGTATAAAATTTTAATGATATTTGCTTTTAAAATAATTAAATAATAATATTATTTTATAAACTATAATCTAAATAATGAAAGTTTTTAATCGAACTTATATTTTTATTGGCATTTTTCTATATGTAGGATTTTCTATTTGTTTTAATTATAAATAAGATTTAAAACAGTAAAAATATTAATTATTACTTATTCTACACCCATTGAATTCTATACCCCTAATACCCATTTGAAAGTAAATTAACATATTAAATATATGTTCAATTAGAAGTATTAATAGCTGTAAAATGTAATTTCATCTTCATTTCTTGAAAATTATTTCATTTGATTGAGGACTATAAATTCGATATTTAATTTTTTTAAATATTGAATAACTTTCTTGACATTTTATAATTTTTAATTAAAATGTTTCAGATATTTTATTTGATATACGTTATAAAAATACTTTATATACAAATACCATTATAAATATGATCTTATTTAATTTTAATATCCACCCTGTTTTTAATAAATTTTAGTACCTATATTCCATTAATCTCCAGCACAAAAGATTAAAAAAAAACTTTTCACTCGTCGATAAAACTTTATAGAATCACGTAATGTAGCGTTCATTAAACTGGATTGATTTTTTTCTAATTCATTTTCATATTAAACATATAAGATTCTTTGTGTAAAATCATTCGTGAGATAAAGAAAGTTAAGATTTCTCGACGAATAATAATTCCATGGCCTGTATACATATATATTCTTCAAGAAAATAAACCGTCAACGCTTATACGCCGAACGCAACCTGCTCGCTTGAAATAAAGTTACGTTAAAGTAACAAAAGCTCAAGAAAATTTACTTTTATTCTGATAAACTTTTAATTACATCCAAGCTGTGAATGGATTTTATCCAGAGCTTAAATGTTTATTTTAAAGATTATTTTAACATGACCATTCAAAGCTAAACACTGTATCGGAAAAATAAATTATCTGAAAATTATTTCGTCGCGTTTATTTACCGTTATGTTCGTATTTTGCGTTCGGATCAAACGATTTCACAAATTACCATATTTACTACTATATCAATAAGTTATATATATATATATATATATATATATATATATATATACATGAACGTATATACTATATATGTATATATATATATATTTATATAATTACATAAAGTTTCAAATAGAAGTAATTTTAAACAAGTATTCAAAAATATTTTTCTCTCTTTCATTAAACTTACTAAAACATTATTCTTTCTCGATAAAATGAACACTCTATATCAAATTTCAATGTTGTTTTTCATTTAATTTTATTTGTGTTCTTAAATACAAAAATTACACAATATGAAAAGTGTATGAAAAAAGTTTTAACTTTCACAGTATCAAGGACGGGATAAAAATAAGATCAAATCATAGATCGATTAGTAATAAGTAATAAAAAGTGAATTCTGTACAAAAAGAGGCAAATGATAGCTTCAGTTTTAAAATCGACACGATACAACACAATAACAGTTCTGACATTGTGACTACATTCGCTTTCACAAATTAATTCTTTTTTCACTCCACAAACTTCTTCAATCAAAAATATTCAATATATTATTATTGAATATTTTTAATTGTGACTTATGTGGTTTAAAATTGATGATGCTGCCATCGAAATGCGCATAAGTGACAATCAAAAAATAATCAGTAATAATTTACAGAATATTTTTGAACGAAAAATATGGTGTGATTTGTGGGATGAAAAATAATTCATTTTTAAAAACAATAATCTCCTTTAAAATGACATTCCTTTGCTTTTATTTCACTTATTTATTGATTTTATTAAAAGGTTCTCGAAACCAGTTAAATAATTAACACTTATTTGATTAGCGTAAGCTAATAATTATTGAAAAAGAAGAACTAACATTTTCGATCAAAAAAATGTGATCTTTCAACATGAAAATACAAAGTTTCTAAAGTAGTTATAAAGACTTAGCCAAAATTAATATTGAATATTTTTTTTATAATAGAATTTCTTTTACGGTAATAAGAAAGTGCTCTTATGGGCACTCTGAATCTGTGCTGATCTGCAAGAAGCAATCTCCTTGAAAGGTCTTAAAAAATGTTCTACAAGTTTTCGAAAATTACCAACCAATAAAAGAACAGATCATTTCAAGCTCTACGTTCTTGATATTTGACGATATTATATAAAAAACAATAAACAATAAATAATTATTGAAAAAGTAATTGAATAAATTGTTGTACTGTCTAAAATATTAATTAATTTGCATAAATGAAATTAACATTAATGCAAAATCTTAATTCTAATGCTTATTTCATTAATAAATATAATAAAACTAAAGAGATGAGTGACGAATAAGAGAAAAAGAAACATAAACTTGTATCTGCATATACAAGGTAGACAACATTTTGACAATAAAGAAGATAGAATTTAAGAAAAACAAAAGGAAATATAATTGTACATTTTTTAATTATAATTAAATTCAGTAGGATTTTAATTATACGATATAATTTAAGAAAGAAACAGTTATATTAAAATAGAACACATCAATTCGTTGAACAACATTTAAAACACTAGCAACTTATTTGAAATCTAACACTCTACAGTAATATTTTACCCGCTTCATGCTTCCTCTAAATACAATGTTTCATTTAAACATGCACGTGTTTCAGTATATTTATTTTAAATTCTGCACACAGTACTAAATGCAAACATTGTAAACTGATTTATAACTCTAAAAATAGACTAAATGTGCTGTGAATATGCACAAATATAAAAAAATTGAGTAAACATTATTAAATAATAATAATAACTAATAATAACAAAATAACAAAATATCACAATCAGTTGAAGTTACTTTCACTCAAACTAATAACCACAAAAAAAATGTATGATCAAAAATGTTCACTTTATAATTTTGGAAAATTGCTCGATTTCTGATTTTGTGTGTTTTAATTAGATTTTTCTATATCTAACCACTATGAAAATCGAAA
The DNA here is from genome assembly GCA_034766995.1 of Acanthacorydalis orientalis. Lineage (NCBI taxonomy): Eukaryota > Metazoa > Arthropoda > Insecta > Megaloptera > Corydalidae > Acanthacorydalis > Acanthacorydalis orientalis. The sequence goes on from CM068318.1 coordinate 8,009,944, forward strand.
TCTGCATTATAAATAATCAAGAAAAATCAATAATTAATTATTGAACATTTTTGATCAAAAAAAATGTATATGGTTTTTAGAGTGAGTTGAAAATTCATATGTGAAAAAAATATACGCTGACTAATCTAAAGAATAGAAAAAAACGATAAAAAAAAACAATTAAATATGATTGAAAATTAATTTTGGAACGCAGTTCGTTTAAAAAAAATGTTTGATTGTTGCAATTCTAGTGTACTTAATAAATGAAAAATACATTTTTAATTTTGGAATGTGTTTAAAGTAATCATACAAACATATAAATAGCTATTATTACACAACGTACGTACATTCGAAGATAACGATTCTCTGTGTCGCTTTGATACGTACCTGAAACAAAAAAGAAAATATATATCCAACTGATATAAATGTCAATGTAAATATAAATATAAATGGATCGAAGCGACGACTAAACGAGAAATCTCATACCAATGGTTTCTTATATCAACAAACCATTACGTTTTAATTAAACATGAGTCGTCGAAGTCAATTAAAAGAAACCTGTCATTAAATTTATCAGTGTAAGTTGAAATTCAAGTATTTGTACATTATGCCGTAGTTTCGACTATCTAAAGCTCACAGAGCGAACATTAATTTAAACTTTGCAGTTCGAGATGCAACCGCCGTCTTCAATAGCGTAGAAACGTTTGCTTTAGAATCGTTCCTTGTTATCACTCAACAATGGAATTTATAATTGCTGCTTTTGCAGTTTCGATACATCTATATATATATATATATTAGTACGAATAATAAAAACTGTTGCACACAAATACTTAGAAAAATGTCGATTGAAGAAGTGGAAACGCGAATAGATAGTATTACTTTAAAATTAATTGTTAATTGTAGTAGAGAAAAGTTGTTCGACGTTATCTATTCATATTATTAGAAACTTTTTGATTCAATTCAAATACGTACAGTTGAAAATTTAATGATAAACTTTTTTTCAGACGTCAGTTCGAAGTTGGACGAATGCTAGAAACAAAGTAATCAGTAGAAAAGTAAATGTTTTAAGAAAGCTATTTATTTTTACTCGTTTGAAACACACGTATTATCCGCAGAGGAATATTTTTACTCGGAATTTATTTGACATTCTTTTAAATATTGAAGCTAATTAAACTGCGAGGTAATCATTTTTTTAATTAAAAATGATATTATTCGCAAGTTTTGTTTTGAAATTATTAAATATTTGCCATTAGTCGTCAAGAGATTTACATTAATTACTTGTTATATATATATATATATATGTATATGAGTGAGCTTGAAAAGAGAGAAATATATTTTTGTATGATGATATCTTTAGATTTTATAATTAAGTATAAAACATAACAAACGTATAATTTTTTTAATTTATTTTTCTCTCTATAATAAAATAATATCTGTGTATGTACCACGTACTTAATGTATTTTGAATTAAAAGAAACATAGCGATTATCAAAAAAGATTTTTTAATAAACAACTCAATTTCATATAAATTATATATTCATTAATCATCTCTTGCAGGATTTTTAACATTTGATTGAAAACAATCACGGCTATAGAAAAATATGTATCAAATCTTTCAAATAATACTGTTTCTTGGTCGCTGATTTGTATTTATAAAGTTTTTTAATGAAAGAAACTTTAAATCTATAATATATTTATCATTAAAATAGACTTATATAAAAAAATGTATATGGTAACATATGTACTAACGAAGGTTATTCAAATAAAGACATTTTTTTAAGATTCTTAAATTGATTAAAAAAACATTTGAATTTTGTATAACGTTTTCTAGGTAAAGTGTTTAATAAAATAACTTAAACGATTTTACTTTATTCAAAATAACAGTTATTGAATTGATAAATTATTTAACCAACTGCATTAGTATAAATTTTATATTACTGATGAAGAAAATCAGATTCTTTTCTTACCGGAAGATACAATATTGTGTAAAAGTAATTCTAAAAAAATACTTTTTTATTAATGACCAAATTAGGAATAATTCAAGGTTTACTGTCAAATATGTAATGAAAAAAATGTATTATATTTTATACTAATCACGAATATATATATATATATATATATATATATATATATATATATATAAAGTATCTTTCATTCATTTCTTTCCAGTAAGGAATCAAACATATTTGATGGTGGCACGTTACATTTTCTTCGAACGTAGATTTATAGTTTCGATTTTTGCGACGGCCTTGTTTTTCAAAATAAATCGTTCCCAGATGAATCATTTAACGCCGATAAAGCTATCTCTCCTTTATCAAAATCCATTACTTGAAATCAGTGACCAAGCTCGCAGGTAGAACGTTCGAGAGAAATAATCTCTGGAAACAATCAATAGCTTTGCAGTAAGATCAGACGAGCACCGTGGGCAATGAAAGTGAATTTGTGACCAATTCGCGCTAGTGATAAAAGAAAGAAAAAATGTATAAGACGATATAGGGCCAGTTCAGAATCGAAAAATGTATGTTACTTTTATAAAAAAATGTCCGTCTTTTAAATATATGACTTTCTTCAATACAGAGACGCTATTTGTTGAATTGATTCTTTTTTCGTTTTGTTTATTTATTCTGGTTAGAAATAATAATGAAAAATGATTGAATTGAAAAGGGATAATAGTGAAAAAAATACAGTTTCATTAATTATAAACACTGTACTAAAAAATTATGTCCAAAAAATTAAAAAAATAAAATCATTTAATTTAAGAAATATCAACATCATTGTAAAATGAAAATTATTTTATCATTTCAAAAAGATAAACATAATGGATATAAAAATTTAAAAAATATTCTTCACTTTTTCGATGCTTTTTTTATAGAAAATAATCGTTTACGGAAAAATGGAATGCATTTAAATCTTCAAAATATCTCCCATTATTTTGTATAACTGTATCTTTCAAGTTCAACACACGAATCCTTTATCGGCAAAAATATTGAGTCTTTAAGCCGATGAAATTGTAATATATTTTCAGACCTCTTCCACTATTTTAGTATTTTTTTAAATATTTTTTTAAATATTTTAAGCATCACAACACCTTCTCTCAAAGTTGAACAAATCATTCCAGAAACTTCTGTAGAAATTTTTTCAACTGGAATGTGAAAAGTATACAATACACAATATGCTACTTTTCAGATGCCATCGTTTCACTACTGTTTTGTGAGGTTATGCCAACTGCTTGACAAATATATATATATAGAGAGAGAGAGTTTTTAAATGTTAAAGTTGACACTTCAAAATTTTAAAAGGACGAAAAAATATTTTAATTTAAAACAGTTATAATTGATTCAATTTAAAAGGAGCGAATTAATTTTTACACGTAATATAACGGTTATTTTGAGTTTTAAAAATAAAAAATTTATAAGTACGTTAAATTAACGTTTTCAGTTTTTCTAGATATTGAAACATTTGAATCCTATTTTTTGTATTATTAAATCTGGTTTAAATATTAAAATCCAGTTTTTTAAGAATTATTCAATAAAATTAAGACATACAGGAGAGCTTTTATAATTTATCTATATTTGGTAGTTTAGAATCCTAAAACTACTAGATAATATTTTAATTTAAAACAAAATTATGATTAATTCAATGTAAAGGAACCGAATTAATTCTTACATCTAGTGTGTATATAAATATATATATATATATATATATATATATATATATATATATATATATATATATATATATATATATGAAATCACATTTTATAAAAGGTCTAACCTGCAATAATGCAATTTTACAGTAAACGAATAAAAGCCCATAAGAGTTAAAAATAAAACTTTCATCGTCCCAACGGAATTTTTCCTTTACCGGCAGTTTCTTTTTATTTCCTACAAGAGACTAGATTTCTTACTTAAGAAGACCCAGTACTTGATTTGACTGGCGGGTAAATTTTAAAATCATTTCTTGGTTCGCAGCGTGGAGGAAATTACTTATGCTTTGTGTGTAGACTTTAAAGCGAATTTACACCATTAAAAGCTATCGATTATCGACATATGCAAATATACATACGTAAACACACGAAATATATTTGAAATTTCTGTACATACTTACTACGAATTTATGTAACATTCAAATTAAAGATATAAATGTTAATCCATCAAGTACGTAAAATTTACTAGTTTAAAAATAATTATCATTGATTTATTTTTCAATTTTTGCTTACAAACTTTTATTAACTTTCATAATTTTTCTATGGATTTTATAAGGTTTTCAACTTTTATTTTTATACATATTACTATATAATATATAGTATATACACACGTTCTATTTTCAACAGTACTTTATGTTTATAGGAATAAATTTAAGAATTTCAAAAAATATTATTTATTTAATACGTTTGTTTATTTTATAAAAGCATACATACATACATATATATATATATATATATATATATATATATATATGCGTGTGTGTGTGTGTTTGTGTGTTTCTAAACAAACTTTGTCTATATAGTTTCCGATTGTGTACATATTCCAATTTTGTAACAATATTACATTAATCCTATCCTTATATCCACGAACCATTATTTTAATAATAAATGAAAATTGTGGCTTTAGAGTGGTATTAACGTTTATATCGATTTATTATCTGTATTAATAGTTCATGAAATTTCAAACTATGGCAGAATCGTAACAGTACACATATTATAATAACAGTGAAGTATCTAAATAATTAAATTTACAGAAACTCACAACTCTATTATGTTTATTATTAGTTGTGGTTTACGTTACGAAATGTTAAATGAATTCAAACTTAAATGGCATTCTATATAACTATTTTGTGGTTTTAGTCATTTTATTTCTGAATACGAACATGCTTTCAGATCACGAATATGGTTTAAGTATTATTATATACTATATATTCAGGGGATAAAATAATATTTTTGTACTTAATCGTTTTCATTTTTATTTAGGGTAATGAAAAAGGATGAAAATGAAAATTACTGTGCTTGATTGCTATTGTAATAAAAAATAATGTCTATTATTTAAAAAAAAGTTTATAAAAATCCAATTCTAGAATATATATATATATATATATATATATATATATATATTGTATATATAAATATATACGGTACTAATCAAAAGAATACAGATCTTATGAGAATTTGAAAAACGTTCATTTTTACAAAATAAGGTGATGATAAAATTATAAAAATATTCTCGAATTCTAAAAACTTAAAGTAAACATCAATTTTGTGTTAAAATAGAACATTTATTTCAATTAAACCCTCTTTAAGGATGAAATAAAATGTTAGCCTATACATTAAATACATTTATTTCAAGATAAAGGAGTTTTTATAGAAATTAGTTGCATTTAATCAGGTTTTATTTGTGAAATATCTAGAGTTTGATTTCTAATCTAACACACTTAAATTTCATATATATATATATATATATATATATATATATATATACATACATATATATATATATATATATATATTTACTGTAATAAAATAGTCAAACACATTAATCAGAGTGGCTGTGCCAGATATCAAAATAATCTTTCAGCAATAATTATTAATTCTTGGACAAAGTTCCCAGTAAAAATGTATTTAATAATGATCATGTATGTAAAATAAGAATTTTCTTAATTTTTAAATCACCATTTGCTTTTTGATTCGCTCTCTCTCTCTCTCTCTCTCTCTCTCTATATATATATATATATATATATATATATATATATATAAATCAGTTTTTAGCAACTAAAGAATATTTTAAATAAATTTAGATTTTTCTACATTTTTAATTTTTTTTTGTTAGTTATTACATCATGTTACAAAAATTAGACGTTATTCTAATATTTCAATCATTGAATAAAATTTTAGAAATGAAAGTTATAAAAAATAAATTTTAATATTGATCAATTACCACTTCTTTCTAATTGTACATAAAAAAATAATCTACTTTTTATTCAAATAATAACTTTTAAACACTGATACATCAATACGACCATATATATATATATATATATATATATATATATATATATATATATATATATGATCAATAACAATAAATGATATTGAGAACATGATGTTTTCAACATTTTTTAAACTTTATATTGAAAAAGTTACAGCTAATTTTATATATAAAATGTTCAGTTGTGCACAATTTATTCTGGTGAGAACCGTTCTATCTACGTGCTGTTCATACATTATATTTTTTATTCACCTATGGTAGCCGCTGTTCTATAATAAGATATTTTTTATTTTAGTTTTCATTCAGTCGTGTAATAAATGATATATATATATATATATATAAACAAAAAGTGGTAAATATCGACACAAGACGCCAGTGTGTTTGTGTATGTCGAGCAAGCACAAAACCGTTGCGGTCGAATCCGAGGCGTAAAGATCACATCGCCTTGATCTGGCATCAGTTTCGTCTACCACCGTCACCGCCGCCGCTGTGCTTCCGTCTCCGTCGCCATTGCCGCCGTCAAAACCGCTGAAGTTGCTTGTGCCACCGCTGAAGATGCTATCGCGGTCAATATATATCGCGCGGACTGAAATCCAATTACACTCATCTCTCCAGGCCAGATTTTCGTGTTCAACCTGCCGTGCCGATCGTGCTTGAAATGCCTTCCATTACGTGGAAGACGGACGCGTCAGAGAGCATCGCAAACAATGCGATACGATATGGATTAGGGGATGTAATAATATGCACGATATCGAACATCGGCTGTCTGGATTCGAGATGAGATATAGTTACACACTGCGTTATGTTTATACTATTGGTTCTGATTTTATCATATAACTATTTAAAATTATATATGTATATATATATATATATATATATATATATATATATATATATATATATATATATATATATATATATATATATGTATATTTATTTACATATAAACACGTATACACAAGGACACGCCAAAAATTAAAGACCTTTAAAGTGAAAAACTGATTTTACATAGAGGATTTTTATTAAAATCTAACACAAATGTCTATTTAATTAGTCTATCATTTAATGAGCTTCTGGATTCCTTCTTGGGACAGTTTGTTTATTCTTTTGCAGAGCTTCTCTTGCACCGTTTTAATAGACCGAAAATAATTTGTTTCTGACGCATTAATTATCGCCATGAAACATGAGTCTATAACTACGAACTTGAGAGTAAACGACAAAGTCTAGTGTAGAAACATCCGTTATTACGAACACCAAAAATGTCCGGGACACAACTTTTTAGAACATAAATGATAATGAAATTTGTTTGTGATTTGAAACATGCAATTTTGTTTTATTTCATGCTTAAAGGTAAAATAACAAGTGGTGACAGTTATTGTATACATTTTCCGGAAATAAATCCAAAAAGAAAGTGATGTCGAAATTTTTAGAAGGGCATGATTTTGCCACAAGACAACGCTTGATCTCACACATATATTAAAATACATCAGTGTATTTAATATCTAAGTTCTCAGCATTTTCTTTGTGTACTATTTAGTACTGATTTAGTATCAAATGATTTCCACCTTTCTAAACCATTAAAACACGAGTTGAGGATAAATTTTTCTTTCCAATGAGAAGATCATTACTACAGTTCAAGATTGGCTGCACAAGAGACTAAAAGTATCTTCCAGAACTGTCTCCAGAAGCTTTGCACTAAGAACAGTTAGAAAGTTAGGACGGATTATTAGAAAAATGACCTTATTAAATTTTTTTTACGTAGAATAAGTTTTTTTTACATATTAAATATCTCTGGATTTTTGACTCGCCCTCGTAAAAACTTTAAAGTGTTAATGATAAAAAAATTAACGAATAAATAATAAATCGTTGATATAAATTAAAATTAATGACTCGGTTGAACTAAATTGTCTTTAACATACATACACACACATATGTGTATATATATATATATACATGTATATTAATTGAAATTGATATGTGCATGCGGATCTGATTAAATTTTTTTCAGGCCGAAATAACGATTCATCATTTATTATCCACCGTTTTAATGACAATAATAAGAGGTAGCAGGCAGTCGTCATGTAATTGTCATATCACGTCATATGTAATCGTATTTCATTAACATGTCGTTCGTAACGAAATGTGTTCTCTCAGTTCACTACTATTTATCATACCGTTTACAATGCTAATTACACAGATGAATTAATTATTCGATACAATCATTATATTTAATACACTTTACTGTGAATGTAGGTACAGAATTCGATTCACGCCACGCTATCGATTAATAATTCACTTTCATCATCATTTCGATATTAAGTCACAGTTTATGAATACTTCTGTGTGTTTCCATTCAATTTAATTCTATTATTAGTTTTCATTGATTGATCTTTGAAATATTTCCAATAATTCAAGTACGGAATGAATAGAATTTAGGAGATAATTCACGATGAGTGGTGCTTGTTAAAATTTCTGTATATTATAATAACTGGTTTGATTATGATTTATTGCTCATATTTTTATTTGAATTATTTTACCACTTCATGTTAAGTTCAACATGAGCTGTTTTTTTTAATTCAGAAACGGAATTCAAATATATTTTAGTTAACAAGTGTATCTGTACACAGTCTTTAATTTTAATATTTATATTTTTAAGATAGTTTGTGATAAATTATTTTTTTTACATTTAATTCATTAAATAGTTCAAAAAGTTTTCTTTGCATTAACGTATTTTTTTTATTTGAATTACAGTTATCTTCAATAACATAAATCTTTAATAACATGAAAAATTTTCTATTCAAAAATATTGATTTCTTTCTTAAATGCAAGAATGATTATTGTCTTTGAATTTAAAAATCGAATAAACAAAAGACAATGACGTTTGAGATTGAATAAGATGAGTATATGTTGGTTATTGGAGTTTTAGAGAGCTTCGACAGCTAAGGTCATTGAGATGAGTATAAAATTTGGGGATTATAGAATGAATATATATATATATATATATATATATATATATATATATATATATATATCCTCCACATAGATACTTATGGTCTATTCCTTATTTATTCCTACAATACTTAGAATATATTGCGATTGAATGGCTAACTACAATAAACAGCTTATTCATCTATTTAATTCGCATTTGCTTTATAAATCTTCACAACAATATAGAAAATGGAATTAATCAATATTTGTAACATCAACTAAAAACGTATTTCTAAAAATTAACACCCAATAAAGAACATATTTTTCATCACAACTAATTGTTGTTAAGGCACTTTTTGGTTCAAAAAAGTATTGAATAAAAATCTTTTATAAAACATTAACATTTGTTCAATGGTGTTTATAAACTCGCAATTAGCAATTTATATATATATATATATATATATATATATATATATATATATATATATATAGAATATTTACACGTATAGTATTCAATAGTGCGAATTTCAGTGGATGCGTTGGGGAAAGTGCATGCATAACTTAAAGAGATACACAGTGCAGATCATGCTGCTGTATAAACTAAATTTCCGATAGTGTGTACGTGTAATAGGTGCACACCGCACACGTACACAACATTACCATACAATCTAGTAGAGAGTGTGTAGGGCTGGTATCTATTCCCAGATTACATCATGCAGATAGACGCCTCGCCATCCGCATCGGGAATATCAACTCGGTCTACTCTCAGATGTTGTAATGAATATCCATTCGGTATCAGATTTGATTGCTAATTCAAAACAGTGACAGCGAACGCTATTGTTCAATGATTTAATGATAACCTATCCATATCAGTGCGTCTAATTGATTACTACTTTAATTAGTTCCAGACGACATTTCACGTGTTTCGCGTGATTGATGGAGACTGTATATATATATATATATATATATATATATATATATATATATATATATATATATATATATATATACAAATATGTATATGTATACGTACATAGACACGCATTTTTTTAATTATTCGCTGTCGTTCGAAGCGGCCTCATAATTGAACTATACGATACGTTACTACCGGTGATTGACGAGCAGACATTATAGGGCTTATAAATAAATTTAGAACGTTTCTCTCTCTAAAATATTATCGATCCACGGTTACTGTATTTTCATTCATTAATCTTTTTTTATTATTTTACATTGACATTTTTTCAAAATACTAGTTTGCTTGTTTTATTTTTATCTCTTATAACACAATTTGAAAAATTGGTATCTTCGATGAAAATTCTTTAAATATATTTTTGTCCAAAGAAAATAATGTTTTTTCATATTTAAAATTATATATATATATATATATATATATATATATATATATATATAAATTCACTGTTCAAAACAAATATAAAATCAAATTAAAAAATGAATTGTATAATCATCATTTTTCTCTTTGTTTTTATCGATCCATTAGCTACAGCTTCAAATACGTTTCTCAAATATTTCTGATATTATGTCTTAAATTTCCATTGCACAAATTGTTTAAAAATTTAACTACTACTGTCAAATATTTTTATATTATAAATCTATAGAAAATAATTGATATTTAAATTAAAACTAATACAAATTTAATGAATAATCTAAAGAAATAAAGATAGATATTCACCATTCGTCGTTTTTAATACGTCGGGTTAAATTTAAAAGCAAAGTACGACATAGATGATGAAATATATTTCGAACAAACTTTTGAAAGAGAACCAAATTTAATTCACTCAATTTGTATGTTGTAAACATACGATAATCAGCTGTTACGTAAAATTGTTTTAACAATGTCCAAACTAATGTAATATAAAGTTGGGACGGGTAAGGAACTAGGCGTCGACAGTGAAAGAGGTACAAATACAAGGGATATATGTGTATGCGACGTGTCCCGCCAGTGGATTCACACACGTTCCTCCGTTCCCTCAGGAATGTTAAACACGAGTTGTTTTCGACATGAACCAGAGGCCCCGTTTGCGCATTGCGATATGTACAACATTCCGGATTGTAAACACACACACACACACATTCATGTTTTATTGATGTTTTAAAGTCGGTACACCCTTTGCAGCAATAAACTGTACGTTGTGTAACGCGCGTCGCGATTTAACACAGTCTCTGCAAGACGCGTGCAACGTAACAGATCGTCTCGGCGCGTTCGAACGTAAATACGGTTATAAAACTGTTGTTTGAATTGTTGCAATAGTTAAAAGAGCGTAATAAAAACACGTTTTACAGTGCGGTTACGGCGAACATAGTTCCCGTTCAAATATCGTGTTTTGATTAACTGTAATTGGCTACTTTATATTTTGTGACGAATCGATATGAAACGGGGTTACAGTGACGCCAGTAGAAATGGACGACGACTAGTAGTAGTACCCGGGGGAATATGAAATTAGTTCTGCTTTCATGAGTCCGTCGAGAGATACGAAAAACTCTGTTACCAATGGAGGGATAACTCGTCGTTGTCGGCGGCAACGACGGTGTCGAAGCGGATTATAACTGGATGAAAATTACCAAATGTGTTTATAAATACACAATTTTAAGTGGAAAATGATTACGGTTGCGAATTACGAACAATGAAACTGTAACTTAGTAGTGTTTTTCTTAATATTACACAGAATTTATGCATACATCGCTTGGAAATAAATTTAATGTTTATCTTTTCAACCATTACATTTGAGAAATAATCCGCGATGAAATAAAATATGGATTTTGAACTTTCAAGACAATCCCCATTAAAATATCAGCATTTCCTTTCGGAAATCTAAACAATATATATATATATATATATATATATATATATATATATATATATGTATATATATATAAATGTTTTTATTTACATCTCACTTATTTAAAAATTGACAATAAACTTTAAAAATGTTTTATAGAATACGTTTATAATCGAAAATAAACTATTTATTATAGTTTCTTAGTGGTAATTAATTCTACTAATAAACTATTACTTTTTTACATTATTAAAACTCAAATCTTAATTGCAAAGCTTAATAATGTAGCCAAACATCAAATCATGCATAATTTTCAAAAGAAGTAAATAATATATAATTTATTTTTAATAACAAATTGATTGACATCAAACTAACGATCTTTTAATCGGTTTATGTAGAAAAACTCCAGTTTAAATAGGAAATAATTTAACATTTCTAGATTAAATGTAGTCTTCAGTATTAATTTTTATCGTCAGTAAAGAAATTAGGGCTCCAAAACAGGTGATAATAGATTAGGGCACTAATTGTGAGTAGTCTGAAGGACGAATCTATTTTCCAATTGACTTCATTAATTTTTTGTTTTTTTTTCCGCACTGGGAAAGATTTAATACTGTCATAGTGGGAAAAGCCTTTTGTGTTCTCACAAATCATAATTTTCAAATTAATTTTAACAGATATTAATAAAATACATCTGCATTTTTCATAAGATTACAATCTAATTGTTCAAAGTAAGTTCCCCACGGAATTAATAAAGTGTATATTTTTCATCAACTAGCTAATGATATTACCAAACAGCTCAAAAGTAAATAGATCAAAATAAAAATGTAAATATTTATTCTTTGTTGATTGTTGGCTTTCGA